>RJWJ010001996.1:32276-112080 GCA_004363605.1 Indri indri
GGACAGCTAAAAATATATACAGAAAAAATTAGCCGGGCATGGTGGCACATGCCTGTAGTCCCAGCCAGTCGGGAGGCTGAGACAGTAGGATTGCTCAAGCCCAGGAGTTCGAGGTTGCTGTGAGCTAGGCTGACGCCACGGCACTCGCCCCAGGCAAGAGAGTGAGACTCTGTCTCAAAAAAAAAAAAAAAAAAAAAATTAATACCTTATAATATTAATTACCAAAAAAATTTGGTAATTCAATGTGTAGTGAAGTTAAAACATGACATTTCTTCAAGTTTTGTCCAACCTTATTTGAATCATTTAACATTTGTCTTGCCTGTTAAATTAAAAATATTTTCATGGCCTGAGCCCCTTAACCTCCATCCTGATGTATTTAGTAAATATTCATTGCTTTAATTTATTTTTTGGTTATTTATGAATTTACTGATAATATTAAATGTAACTTTGATTATCTTGATGAACTTGTCTTTTGTTAAACATATGGAGTGGCATATTGATGAGAATTATTTTTAAAATTAGTCGCATATGTAATTTTCCTATTGAGATGATAGCCTTTATGTATTAATAAATTCATGTAAGTCAGTCAATATGTGAACCTTTTCTCAGACTGTTTATAGAACAGATTCAAAATATAAAGGGCCTTATTTCATTAGAATTTTTTTAAGTAAAGTATTTTATTTTCTTATTCCATTTAGATACTTCAGTTACTTGAGTAAAGTGGGAGATAAAATGAGATTTGATTTGGCCCTTGCTGCGACAGAAGCCAGGTAATGTTTCTATTTATGGAAAGTGACTTTGAGTGAGGCAGTGTTACCAGTTGGGGCTGGGAGACTGACACAGTACTAAACAGGGGCTGGTCTTTCATATTCTTCTTGGGGACTTTCTAACCTATACCCAGGCTTTTTCCTTTCTGGGAATTTGGCAAAATTTATTTAGTACAAGTACATAGGTTGTGGGGAAGATACTTTTGTATTTCACTTATGTCAGCTTTGTCACCAGAGTCAAGATATGATTCCTGACTCTGAGTCATATGTGAAGATAATGTTGGAAGTCTTTTTAGCGTGCTTTGGGAACACATTTATAATTTGGAAACTGAACATAATTGACTGTATTGGATTATGATAAACTAAGTTAATTTTGCAAATTAAGACATCACATAGATATCAGCTAATGATCCTGCTTTAAATTTTTCAGTTTGTGCAAGGAAAACACACGTGCTGCATTTCTGAACAAAATATACTAGCTGCATTCATATTTCTTTAAATCTGAAATGTTCTAGGCAATGCTCTGACTTACTGAGCCAGGCCCAGTACCATGTGGCCCGGGCACGCAAACAGGATGAAGAAGAACGGGAGTTGCGGGCCAAGCAAGAGCAAGAAAAGGAACTATTAAGGCAAAAACTTCTGAAAGAACAGGTGTCTATTGTATTTCCCAGTTGTACTAGAGTTAAAGAATTGTGTACTTATACACACTTTGCGTGTTTTTTTAAAAGTTCTCTGCTTAGGATGGTAGCGATGAATTTTTCATTGTAAGAACATTTTGATGGGGTTTTTGTCTACTTACTTTTCCCTCATAGGAAGAGAAACGTCTCAGAGAAAAGGAAGAACAAAAGAAACTTTTGGAACAGCGGGCCCAGTATGTGGAGAAGACCAAAAATATTCTTATGTTTACTGGTGAGACTGAAGCAACAAAAGAGAAGAAAAGAGGTGGCGGTGGTGGACGGGTAAGATGATTCCTGCTAGCACCGCTGACATGAGCCTCTGTCCTTTGGCTGTCAGAAATGAAGATAATTGGTTAAATTCAGTCTGTACTTAGTTATTGGCTGTGACTTCCTCCTTTGCTAAGAGACAGTCTTCTAACACAGAGAATAATTTAAATGGTATCCAGTAGGTAGAATTGCATTCCAAGGTTAGCTAAGTACATTTTACCTTGTAGGGACCTTTTAAGTAGTTGATGATATTTGCAAAGTTTTAACCAATTGACACATTTATCCCAATTAGAAGTGTTTAAAATCTGGGCTTAGCCAAGTACCTCTTCCATGAGACTCAGATTTCAGATGACTGACAGAATATATCCTCTTTCTATAGCTTATCATTCCAGCCACGTTCCACCAGCCAGGAAGTAACTGACTGTAGTTTCGTTTCGATTTTAGCGTTCTAAGAAGGGAGGAGAGTTTGATGAATTTGTCAATGATGACACTGATGAGGACCTACCTATATCCAAAAAGAAGAAGAGAAGAAAGGGCAGTGGTAGTGAACAAGAAGGCGAAGAGGAGGAGGGTGGCGAGAGAAAGAAGAAGAAGAGGAGAAGGTAGTGTAATCACCAGTGTGTTTTAAATAACCTTATAAAAGTGGCAAAAGGCTGGGCATGGTGGCTCATGGCTGTAATCCTAGCACTCAGGGAGGCCGAGGCGGGAGGATCGCTCAAGGTCAGGAGTTCAAGACCAGCCAGAGCAAGAGTGAGACCCCCGTCTCTACTAAAAATAGAAAGAAATTATCTGGACAACTAAAAATATATAGAAAAAAAGAGCCAGGCATGGTGGCGCATGCCTGTAGTCCCAGCTACTTGGGAGGCTGAAGCAGAAGGATTGCTTGAGCCTAGGAGTTTGAGGTTGCTGTGAGCTAGGCTGACGCCACGGCACTCTAGCCAGGGCAACAGAGCAAGACACTGTCTCAAAAAAAAAAAAAAAAAAAAATATATAAGTGGCAAAAGACCTTTCACCTTCTAAAGCTTTTCATGTTTAGAATTTATGAGCCCCTGGTAAATCACTTCATCTTTCCAGTGAACCCTTTTGTGCCCCTACTTCCTACTTTAATCCTAAGATAGACCCATTACAAAATCCCCTGAGTACTTGGAATTTCCATACTTCTACACAGCTTTCCTTCTGAGAGCTACAAGTTACTCATAATTGCCTTTCTTGTGTCTCTAAAATTATATTTATTGCAAAAATGGATGTGATTTAGGATGAGAAGATCTGGATTGTGTCCACACTATCTATGCATGTGCAGTCTTGGAATAGTCACTCAGTCTCAGTTTTTTCTCTGTAAGATGGTTCACAGCAACGCCCACCTCATAGTTTTGCTCAATGCTTAAGACGCAAATATGTATAAAAGTGCCTTTTAAACCACCCAGTACCATCTGCTGTTAAGATCAAGGGTGCCCTGCCCTCTCTCACATGGAGAGGCCCCCTAAACTGCCCCATTCCTATCTCATGGTACTTCCCTGTCCAGGAACCTCCATTTGGCTGTCTTACCTAGAACTGCCCTTCCCAGCTCTTAGCTGACAATACTTGGGAAAGAACCTGATGAATTTATTCAAACACAGACCCATGGAATTGAAGCCATGCTGAGGGCATTAGTAGTAGCAGGCCTGGAGTCAGCAGTTGGGAAGGAAGGAAGAGGAGGGGAAAGATGTTGAGGTCTGGTACCTGGGTATTTTCTCAGCTTCTCTATTACTCCACCCTCCACCAAGTGCAAGATTCAAATGTAGGTTAATGAGAGAGCTCACCAGTGACTAAATTAGTCAGCAGACATTGCTTAAATACATGGTTTTTACCTGAGTTATGTGCAGCAAGAGTAAGTTATGGACTCTGCCCTTGAGTATAATATGGTTGAGGACAGCACTCACATAGAAGGGTATTTAAAACGAACCATAATTTAATGCCAAAGTAGCCTTGGACTTTGTAGGCATGAATGAGTCTTAACAAACTCTCTTGGTGTTCACTGTTTAAGACCTACAAAGGGAGAAGAAGGATCTGATGACGATGAAACAGAAAATGGCCCCAAACTGAAAAAGCGCCGTCCACCAAGAGCAGAGAAGAAAAAGGTTGTAAGTTTATAGTACTGTGTTTTTCTTGCCCTGGTAGACATAAAAGATTGCATACACTAGAATACATCCTTTCTCTGCAGCTACTTCGAGTACAAATGCGTTTCAAAGTTTATTGGTGGCTGTTTGATTATATTATTATAGTGCATACTCAGTTTAACAAGATGTTCTAATATAAGGGTCTTGACTAATCTATTATGTTTGACATTCTTTCTTTAGCCCAAGCCAGAACGTCTGCCTCCTTCAATGAAGGGAAAAATAAAATCCAAAGCCATAATATCATCAAGTGATGATTCTTCAGATGAGGATAAACTTAAAATTGCTGATGAAGGGTAGGAATTTTTGCCTTGATAAATTCTTCTAATGATGTAGGTAAACCAAAAGTACAGCCTTTCTGTACTAGGAAAAATATACTTTTTTTTCTTTTTCTTTTTCTTTTTTTTCCTTTTCTTTTCTTTTTTTTTTCCAAAGGGGGGAACAACAGACTCTTGAAAATTGGAGGAAATAGATAACTAGGAGTGGCCACTGGGCCAAGATGTCTTCTGCCTAGTGTCTTCTGTCTAGTTTCTTAGAATCTTACAGTTGAGGAAAACTTTAGCAGACGTGTTCTAACCCCACCATTTTGTTCTACTACATGCTTCTCCCTCAAAGACGAAAACCTATTTCGAAATCTCATTTCTTCATGGATATTAGCTGAAATTTCGTAGATGACATCCTCCTAAATGAAATGTATCAACTCTACCTGCTCCATGGAAGGCTTATTCTAGACTCCTTATACAGCACTCTCCTTTAGTGCATGGCCCACGTGGGGAAGCAATACTTGATTTTATTTGTCCTAAACTTGCCCCCCCAAGCTCAAGTTGCCCCCCCCCATTTGGATTTTTAGACTAGGACTCTTAATACCATACTACACCAAGTTCTATAGTCATTGTTTCAGTCATGCATTCAACAGACATTTGAACGTGCATCCTGTACGATAGGGTAAGTGCTAGGGACACAGAGAGAAAGGACATAGACCTATAAATTCCCAGGGGATCTTTGCTTCAGAGGTAGTGGAGAATAACAAACCAAAACTACCTTGTAGTGGGGTAAGTGTTATTGCTTACATTTTGGATTTATTGCTCTCCAGGGACCATACCTAATGGAGTTTGGGTGGTGGTGGGAGTTGTAAGAGATGGGGTTTTTTTGTAAAAGAAAGTGTGTTTGATTTGAATCTTAAAGGAAGAATAGGGAGGTCTGGTTGGTTAGAGGTGAGGCAAGGGTTAGCATGTTAAGGAGGGTAAGGGTTCTGGTGGGGGACTGTCCTCATAGGGTAGAGATCTGAAGAGAACCATCTGTGAAGATTTGCAGTTCCCTTTTTCTCTGAAGACACTGGCTGACACAAATTTGGATTGTTTTTCCCTAAAACACTGTTTTGCCCCTGCCCCCACGGTGTTACTCTGGTCCGCTGGTTGGAGGCGTGCATGATCAGCGTAATGAAATGTGTAGTTTTGGAGTGAGCACTGGTAAAATGTGTAGGCAGAAAGGTCCATTGTTAGAAGATGAGCTGCTGCCAAGCCTGAACCTGAGGTCAAGGCCAAGTTTATTTGAGCTATTTGCATCAGTAAACTTTGTCCTGACCATCATAAAATGTGTTTGCTTATTTGGGCAGATGGAGTGAAATGAATCGGATCCCAGGGAACCCACTGACCTTTAATAGGTATACACAATAAATATGTGGTGTCTCCTCCTTAGTCATTCTTCACGTTCTCTCAGAATGACCTGGGTTATATAATGTGCCTCAATCTTGTTTCAGATTGAGGCACAGAGAATCTTTCTCCAGTCTTCAGGGATATGTTAGTTTCTGAAGAGAATAATAAATTTCACCTCCCTCACCCTTCCTAGACTGAACCCTGTAGGATTCAGTTTTCCTTTCTTGGAATATCTGTCTTGGAAAGCAAAACTAAGGAATATGCCAGAGTAGTATGTCTGCTCTGAAGCAGCTGTCACAGTGGTTAAGGGAATGTTCTTTCCCCTAGAGCCTCCAGGAAGCCAAGACTCCCAGGGTGCTGCCACCACTCTAAGCATAAGCATGTCTTCCCTTTCCCTTTACATGTCACCTGACAAGTAGAGGGGGAACTCAGGAGGAAAGGTAGACAAGCCAGAGGACCCTCTTAGCCCCAGCTTCTGATCTCAAGTTAGTCTAGTCATGGTTGAGGGGACCTAGTCCAGTAGCAAATTTTGGGATAGAAACAGTGGCTTCACTCTTCTTCAGGTATCTGTTAGCACAGACGGTACCAGGACAGGGAAGTGTCTCACTCTTGCAGCCTTGGCAGAGGGTCAGTTCTTCAAAGTCTTGACGGCCAACTGAGATCCTGGGTTTCACCTTCGTTGCTGTTATTTTGTGTATAAAGATAAATATTTCCCTTCCTTCTCACAATTTTATACATGAAATTGGGAAATGTTTCATTCTGATGAAAAGTACCCAGTGAAAATCACCTTCTGTTTATATTCTGACTTGTTGCTAAAATGCCTTATTCTTTTTTCCTTTTTAATTCTTTTTTTATTGTGAAATAATATTAAATTTGTAGAATAGTACACAAAACAAGCATCACAAAATGAATACCTGTGTAACCACCAACATTAAATGCCCTTATTTTTTTAAAGCACATTATCTCTGCTGGTCGAGGCCCCAGTTAGCCAGAACCGTCAGTTTCTAACTAGTGCTTATCTTCGCCAGACATCCCAGGAACAGCAACAGCAACAGCGACAGCGACTCAGATGACGATGAGCCACAGAGGAAACATGCCTCATCAGAGAGTGATTCTGATGACAACCAGAACAAGTCTGGCAGTGAGGCCAGCAGTCCCCAGAGGCCTCGAAGACGGCAGTCTGATGAGGATTCAGACAGCGACCAGCCATCCAGAGAGAGAAGGCCCTCGGGTTCCGAACAGTCTGACAATGAGTCTGTGCAGTCAGGGAGAAGCCGCTCAGGAGGGTCTGAGAATGACTCTCGTCCCGCTTCTCCCAGCGTCGAGTCAGACCACGAGTCTGAGAGAGGATCTGAGAGAGGATCTGATAACGAGGGCTCCGGCCAAGGTTCTGGAAATGAATCAGAACCGGAGGGATCCAACAACGAGGCCTCGGACAGAGGCTCAGAACATGGGTCAGATGATAGTGACTAGGTTTTATTTCATAAATAAGCTTCATCTCTGGAGGAAACTTTTTTAATATATGAAAGCTGTGATAAAAACGTTTCAGATGTTTAGTCAATTATGAAACTTTTCTTAAGGCAATTTTGTTTTCTATCCATTTGTATATTACTAAGCCCCAAGAGACATTTCCCGTGCTAGAGTCCAATTTTTTGTCTCTTTTGCAAATGAGACTATTCTTCATTGTGGTACAATCCCACCTGTCGTATGTGAAAACTGCAGTAAAAATATACCCAGATGCTAAATCATTCCTACAAAGGTTTGACTGAAACCGTGGCAGATGTCTCATCTTCTTTGTATGTTAAGCAGCATACTGTTTTGATTTTTATTGCAATCTTTTACCAAATGGTGCACAAACTTGATATTATTTGTCTTTGTTCCATTTTGAGTTTAGACTGAGAATATTTTTGTTTTCTGGAGGAAGAGGTATCTACTGTATAATTGCACCAAAGTACATATGAAAGGAGGGTTTTCAATAGTGTAATACTGCAGCCATGTAGATAAAATCACAAGTATATAATTTGTTAGGTTAAATAAGGTGTGGAAACATGCTTTTCTGTTAGTAGAATGCAAAAACCTACCTAAGCCACATAATAAAATTCTTTTACCAACTTTTGTGGGTAATTTTGTGTCTTTTTTTGCTTGATACATTTGTATATGAAAATGTAGCAGAAGTAATGTAGATATTTGGAAAAACCTGCATTTGGCAGAAGGTTGTTTCCTCAAGACTTGTGATTCTTTGCACATTTGGAATTTTTTTTAAAGATGCAGGAAAACTAAAGTACTAGTATGTATTTTTATTTTCAATAATTAAGTAATTAACTAGAGTAATATTTTTATGTAGCAGTTTGTAAGAGCTTTAATTAACAGTCAAGTATTTTTTTCCATTTATTTTTTATTTGTATATATTCATAGGGTGCAAATGCAGTTTTGCTACATTGACATACTGCATCATGGAGAAGTCAAAGCCTTTAGTGCACACGTCACTGAAGCAACACACATTGGAGCCACCAAGCAACCTCCCATCATCCACCCCTCCAAGTCTCCACTATCATTCCACGCTCTGCTTCCATGTGTACACGTTATTTAGCTCCCACTTGTAAGTGAGAACATGCAATGTTTGTCTTTTCTGTTTCTGAGTTGTTTTTCTTAAGATAACGGCCTCCAGGTCCATCCATGTTGCTACAAGACAAATACTATTCCATTGTGTATGTTTACCACATTTTCTTCATCCAATCCTCCATTGATGGACACTTAGGTTGATTCCATATCTTTGCTATTCAACAAGTATTATTAAATGCACTATATTAGGCATTGAGTTGAGAATGCAGAGATAAAATGCCCTTTCTGTCCTCAAAAATCAAGTGAAGATAAGTTTATTGTCCCCATGGGGTGATAATGTTTGCACAGGTTATGGGAACACAAAGGATGTTGCCAAACAGCTCCCAGTTGGAGGCAGTAGTCAGGCAAGGTTTCTTGAAGGACAGGAGTCCTGAGAGATGACTCAAGGCCTGGCCGGATAGAGAATTCCAGGAAGGGTGTTTTAGGCAGAGTCACATGTACAGTTCTAAGAACTATAACAACGTAAGGGAGGCTAGGCTGGTATCCTGCTTTGAAAGGTGAGGAGCCTGAAATTTGGAGGTTTGTCGAACGTGTGCGTCATGCAGCTAGTAATGGTGAGGTTCAGACTAGAATCCAGGTCTTCCATCTCCTCTTTCCCTGCTTTTTCCAATATGCCACACTTCATACTTGAGGCAAAGTAGTTAATCCCCAAGTGACAAGAATCTATCTAATTTAAAAGCATTTCTCAACTGATGACTCACTTCAAGCAGTAATGAAACAAAAGTACATTCGCAGTCCTTTGGAAAGCTATTTATGGAGGGTTTCGACCTAACATGTGTCATGATTTCTCCAATGATTCGCTCCAGGTTTTGGCTACAAAGGTGTTTTTGAATACATGTCCCCAGTTACAATTTTTGAGTCAGTTCTGCCTTTGTATGAGTATTTCTCCCAGGTGTGTCCCCAGATTCACAGAATAGCAGTATTTTCCCCTAGCCAATTTGCCCACATCAGAAGCCACTGTGGGCTCTTTTCCGAAGTGGCGTCCTCCCGTGGCTGCAGTTAAAGCCTGCGCCCTGCAGAGTGACCCAGGTGTGGGAAGTGCTCTGCTGAAGCGGAAGGCCCTTCTGACAAAGGAGTCTTAACCGGCCTGTTGCCTTTGCTCTGCTGCTGCCTCCAGGAACTCACACAAGCTCATCAGGATCAACCTTCCGTCTCTTAGTGCAGTTGTCAGCAGGAGAAGGCAGCGAAGCACAGCTGGTTAACGGCAGATACCGGAATCCAGGAGTCCTGGATTAGAATCTCGCTTTGTGACACCGACCAGCACGTGACCCTTAGGCAGGCTACTTCCCCTAGATAGGTCACTTTCCTCATCTAAATCAAGCCGTTGCTCTTACGCTGTAAGTTTTGAAAACCTCAATCTGTCACAATTAGAGAATATGATTTGTATTGTCTTTGGTGTTAATTCAGAACTATCACCACAGCCATAAAAGTAGAGCTGTTGAGTTTAAAAATTTGTTGAAATTTATGCAAGAAAAACCAGTTAATTACTCTGAATCTGAAACTCTAAACCCTTTTTCCCTACTGAAATGATTATAACAGGTTTTTTTAAGCAGACAGCTAATTCATTATGGCAAAAGACTATATACCTAACTCATAGGATTGTTGCAAGACTTTTGAGTTCAGACAGGTTAAGCGATGAACACATTGTAAATTAGCAGTCAAATTATCCGTATGATTGAATTGATTCTGAATGTTTGGCACTATTCATCAAGCTCGGCTTGTCTGGACCAATTGGGGACTAGGTCAGTTATTCTTTCCTAGGGCATCCTTTTAAAAATTCTTGCTTCTTCCTAGTTCCTTTTGAGAAAAATATTTTCAATCTCCAGGAAATAGGACTTTCCTGGAGCTTTTAAAGTATCCCTTGTTTTGATTCCACTAATGAACAATTTCCATCCCTGGGAGTATAAGTAGCCAGAAGAGGCAAGAAAGACCTTTTAAAGGAGAATAATATCATCTCCTAAAACTGGAATTTGGGTGCAGCTTTTTTCCTAAAGGTAGTTTCTGATGTCCTGGTCTTTCGGGTGTGTCAAACAGTACAGGTCAGTGGCCATGCTTCTCACAATAGCATTAGCGACACAGAAAAGGGTATATGCTACCAGCAAATCAAATGCATTTAGGTCTCAGTGCATCCTCTGATTTGGGGGTTGAGCGAATCAACAGACAGCAGCTGCTGCAGAGATTCTCACTGCATCAGGCCCCAGTGAGAGAAAGACTGCCCTGGCCCAACTCCAACACTCACATTGATGGGACAAAATGCTTCGCTTTTCAACCTCAGTCTCCCTATCTATAAAATAAAGTTGTTTGTGATCCTTTTAACATTCCAGGGCTTTTAAATAGAGTGTCTCTACCTCAACTAAATTACATTAGTAAC
This sequence comes from Indri indri, assembly GCA_004363605.1. Classification (NCBI taxonomy): domain Eukaryota; kingdom Metazoa; phylum Chordata; class Mammalia; order Primates; family Indriidae; genus Indri; species Indri indri. The sequence continues at coordinate 42,789 of RJWJ010001996.1, forward strand.
TTGAGATGTTTCTGTCTCTTTCTTTTTTTTTTCTTGTTTTGAGAAAGAGCGTCCCCCTATCCCCTGGATAGAGTCCCATGGTGTCATCATTGATCTCAGCAACGTCAAACTCCTGGGCTCAAAGTGATCCTCCTGCCTCATCCTCCCAAGTAACTGGGATTATAGGTATGTGCCACCACACCCTGGCTAATTTTTTCTATTTTAGTAGAAATTTTTTCTATTTTTAGTAGAGACGGGGTCTTGCTCTTGCTCAGGCTGGTCTCGAACTCCTGACCTCGAGTGATCCTCCTTCCTCAGCCTCCCAGAGTGCTAGGATTACCGGCATGAATCACCACGCCCGGCCCTAATTTGTATTTTGAATAGCAATTTTAAACTCCATTTCTTGTCTAAAAATGTTGATTGTGGAAAAAGGTAGACTCTGTGCTCTGAGGTCTCTGGTAGCTCCATCCTTTTCTTCCAGCATGCGTTTTAGCAAATTCATTTTGCTGAGTCACATCTATGCTTGCGCTGTCAACGGTGTCAATGGTGGCCATTTGGTATGAGCCCAGGTGCTCCTTCAGAGACATGGTAGCCATGAGCGAACACACCACCAAACTCTCCAGGTGGCTGTGAATTCTGGGGTTGCTGTTTCTTACAAACTGTTCTTACTGCTCATCAGAGCTTGTTCTCATCTGGGCAATTGTGAAGGCCTTGAGATCACTACTCTTGAGCCTAATCCTAACAAGTGAACTTGTAGGTTGGTCTTTAGTCCCAGACAGGCTGGATTTGTCTAAGTGGGGTGGAGTGTCTGTGATAGTATATTCCCCAGAGAAGGATCCATGCCAAAACCTTTGTTCTCTTCTGATCCGCTTTGTTCTCTGAAACAATACTGTTTTGATTTCTCCCATGGGAGCTGGTGCTCTAATTTCCTTAACCGGAGAGAAGTGGAGACTTCATTTCCTGCCTTAGCCCACTGCGGGTTGTCCTGGCCTGCACGTGTCTTATCCAAAAGTCACTGAACGCAGGCACGCTCCTCGCGTATCTCACCTCCTGCTGCTTCCAGCATGGAGTGGCAGCTAAAGCAATGGATCGAGGAGGCGGGAGAAGGGACCACCACCGTATTCCTTGACCATAAGTAATTACGTGAGGGACAAATTCTGGGGTTGGTTTAATGGATGTTAAAGCCTTGCTTCTGCAGCTTGCAACGCCTTATCTATTCTAGTCTGAACCCTCAGGCATTGAAACCACACACATCCTTCTTCTTCATGGTTCACAGAAATTGCAGAACTCATGTTTCTATACTTTTGATCCTCTAAGAAGACTCAGGGACCTTCTGTAACCTCACATTGCAAACAGCTGATCATGTTCATAACCCCTCTTCAAGACAGCTGTCACATGAGCTGGCAGTGTTCTCCCATGACAGCTGTGCTCTGGCCAGTGGGCCCTCGTTCCCTGGGGTGGGGATGACAAATGCCCTGTAGATATCTGGTGTTAGGAACCTGGGTCAGAACATGAGGAGAAGATTTGGCATTTGGAAAGAGCCGGGTCCCTTCGCTCACGTCAAAGGAAGTCATATGTTAGTGCGATTATTGGCAAGTCAGTAGTTTGCATGGTAGGAGCGTGTAGGGTTTAGGATTGCATCTCAATGAAGGAGGAGCTGAGGCCCAGCGTTGCTGTGGCTGGGAAGGCAGCACAATCCTTGGTGGGCTTGAGCAAGGGGCCTGGGTTGATCAGGTTGGATGTCAGGGCTCATCAAGTTTTAAGGGCTAATGAATGACCTAGGGATTCTGACCCCATGGGTCTGGAGTGAGACCAGACATTCTATGTTTCTAACAAGCCTCCAAGTGAGATGAGTCCAAAGACTACACTTTGAGTAGCAAGGTTATAGAACATTACAAATGTGCCCTTGCTGGGGGAACACCCACAATTTTTTTTCCCTGGGGCTTAAAGGCCTGATGAGGTGATTTCATCAGCTAGGGGTGCAGTGTGGAGAGACAGCGGTGTCTCCAGGGAAGGGGAGGGAGGAGTCAGAGGCTTAGGGAGAGAGGAAAAGGCGTGAAAGTTATTTTGGAGAGTAGAGAAGTGAGCACAGCTGGCGGCAGTAAAGTCTGATGGCTCAAACTTCAAAGCACCTGGGCCTTTGGAAGAAAGAAGCGGTAAGAAAGCGCTAGCGGGGAGAGCAGAGGGGACAGTGGCCACACCAAGGCCATTCGCCAAGAGGGGGAGACAGAAGGGGAAGTGACGACATCAGGGGACAGCCAGGCCCCCTTTAGAGCAAGGACAGCAGGAATGTTCAGAGAAGAGACTGAGGACGTGGAGAGTTTGCTGGTGATAGACTGTGGGCCCAGAGGGTGTGGAGGAAGGTTTGCGGGGACAGGGGGTGGGGGAGTTGGGACAGGTTGGCAGATGTATGAAGAAGTTTGGTGTGAGGGTCCAGGTGGATGACCGGGGGCCCTTGGGCTTCTGGTGGGCTGAGGTGGGAGTGAGGCCTGCTGGGAAAACGGGTGATGAGTTCCAGCTGCAGAGTGGGGCCGTCAGGGACGCCGTCTCCTGCAGCTCTGGTGATGCGCGCTCCTTTTCCTGGAGGCATGAGGTAGGGGCGTAAGAACTTCAGCAAAGGCGCCACCCCTGGGACAGGAGGCTGGGGGTGCCCCTCTCCAGGGCCTGGCACATCGGCACTGGGGCAGGAGGCATGCACATGTGACCTTGCCTCTCCATGGCACGTTGTTAGGGAAATTGCCTCTTTAAAGCAATGTGGTTAGACAACACAGTGCTCCACTTATACTGGTGACTTGGTAGTCACGGCTCAGCATGTCCAAAGAAAAAGCAATAGTTCTGTTTTGAGCCCCAAATACCACGTATATGCCTGAGTATAAGGTGTCCTGAATATAACGTGACCCCAAGCACACTGCATAGGTTCTCTGTCTAGCCAAAAATTTTCTCATTAACTTAAATTTATAAACTTTGGGGATGTAGGTGAAGTAGTTTGATGTCTACTAACAGTATTTAATTTATTAATTTAATTTAAAACATTTAAAATCACATGTTACATAAAATATTGAGAACTTTTGAGTGCTTTTCTCTGTTCGCATTTCATAAAATAATTTTATTCAAATTCATCACAAAATCTTAGGCCAGCGTCTTGCTCTCAAGTCACTTTCCGAATCATCTAACAGGGTTTTCAAGAGAAGGGCCCTTCCCGCCCATCGTGGTGCCGAGATCCTGGCCTTGAGCATCCGAGTCTCTGCTGCCGGTGGAAGTGCTATCCCGAGCTGTGTCACATCAGGACAGCTGGCTTTTCCATTCATCACAGAGGTGGGTATTTTCCATCTCCATTTAATGTACTGCTTTTTAAAGCAATCCTTTTAATGCTTGTTTATAACTTTTGCCAGCTCTTGAGATAGCACTATCATGTCCCCAGGAATAACGATTAAATCTGTGTTCAAATTCTTTGACACCAAGCCCATCGAGAGTCTCTACAAACATTGAAAACTAGCTTTGGTTGGGGTCAGGTTAATGTGTCATCCTCAAACTGTGTATCATTGTTCAAAAAAAAAGTAATTGAGAGGAACTCTTGAAATTGGAAAGAAATTATTATGCAATTATTATGTTTCAATTAAAAATAATAGCTGGGGCCAGGCACGGTGGCTCACGCCTGTAATCCTAGCACTCTGGGAGGCGGAGGCGGGTGGATTGCTTGAGCTCAGGAGTTCGAGACCAGCCTGAGCAAGAGCGAGACCCCGTCTCTACTAAATATAGAAAGAAATTAGCCAAACAACTAAAAATAGAAAAAAAAAATTAGCCGGGCATGGTGGCACATGCTTGTAGTCCCAGCCACCTGGGAGGCTGAGGCAGGAGAATCGCTTGAGCCCAGGAGTTTGAGGTTGCTGTGAGCTAGGCTGACGCCACAGCACTCTAGCCCAGCAAAAGAGTGAGACTCTGTCTCAAAAGAAAAAAGAAAATAATAGCCAGGTGAGGTGGCACATGTCTGTAGACCCAGCTACCTGAGAGGCTGAGGCAGGAGGATTGCTTGAGCCCAGGAGTTTGAGGCTGCCAGGAGCTATAATTGTACCACTGCGTGCCAGCCTGGGTGATAGAGCAAGAACCATCTGTAAAATAATAAACAAACAAACCAACCTAACAACATGTGTATAAGATAAGTATCCTAAAAATTACAAATTATGAAAACAATATCAAAGAAGAGTTAAATAAAGAGATAAATCACATTTATGGATTGGCAGACACAACATAGGAAAGATGTTGTTTCTCTACAAAAAAAAAAAAAAAAAGAAACAGAGCTAAAATGTCAGGCCACTCCCTCATTTCCAAGGGGTAATTTGATGACAGTTTCTGTCATCAAAGGGCATTCTCCCTGGGTGTCCCTGTGTCTCTTTTCCTCTTCTTACAAAGACATCATCATATTGGATTAGGGCCTTACCCTAAGGACTTTATCTCAACTTGATTACATCTGTAAAGACCCTATTTCCAAATAAGGTCGCATTCACAGTTACCTGGAGTTAGGACTTCAGCATAGGTTTTGGGGAAGGTGCGGGGGTTGGGGAGGGAGGGTAGGGAGAGACAAAAATTCAATCCATAACAGAGGGACTTGGGGGCTGATTATCCCTCACCTCACGTCCTGCAGCCCAACCCTCAGAGGCTCTGGCACCTCCGTGTGCTCATCCAGCTCTGGTCACACACTTCCTGGCACAAGGAGCTCACTGCCTCTAGGATGGGTCCTTGACTTTCTCTCCTCTTTTTCTGTCTCCCTCGACATGCACTTTGGTGCGCTGGTTATGAGCACTGGCTCTCGAGTTACAGAGCAGGTTGGAATCACCACCCCGTGCCGGCGTGACCTAGCACTTCAAAAAGAGCAGCCAGAAAGTGCTTATAACCACCTGCCAAATGAATGAAAGGTCTCAGGCAAAGCGCTTAACTTCTCGAAGCCTCAGTTTCCCCATCAGTAAAATGGAGATAGCAAAGTACCTGCCTCAAGGACGTTGGGAAGATTAACAGGGGTGATTAATACGCCTATCCAGCCTGGCGTATACTAATACTCGATCCTCTATAACCATTAGCTAGAATAATCACAGTAATACGCCACAGCACAGCACAGCACAGGACACGGCGCAGGCACGGGGTAGTCTTAGTGAGGGATTAATGCCAACGAATGATAACAGCAATCCTCCAAAGACGGCCCATTCCGTCAGCATAAAAGCCAAAGTCCTTACTAGGTCTGAGTAGTTCCCTGCGTCAGCCCCTCTCCGCGGGGCCACCCTGGCCTCCGACTGTCCCTCCCCGGGGCCTTGGGCTCGGCTCCCCTCGAGCTGCCCGTCCCCGCTCGCTTCCCTTAGCTCTTCACTCACAAGGCCGCCCCGCGCACCCTACCCAGGCGCAGTCACTTCCCTCCCTATCCCTCACTCTGCTTTTCTTCTCTACTTACAGCACTTTTTACTACCTGACTGTGTATTTATTGTCTCTGCGTCCTGTCACTCGGAACGTTTGCTCCAAAAGCAGACACTGTCTCCTTCACTGTTCCGTCTCCAGCATGGCGTGGCGCCTGGCAGGAGGAGGAGACGCTGAGGACCATCACACAGGTAAGTCCCCAACTGGGGTTTGGGCTCTGGCCTGTGACTCTGCGTGTTCCCCCGCCGACCTGGGTAGCCCTGGAGGATTCATTGCTCATCAGTCACATCATTGTGTCATCCGCCATGGGCAGGAGACCAAGTCGAGGGCAAGATTCCCACTCTCCCCTCTCCGTGAGCGTGACCAGGGGGTCTTGGTCTTGCCTCGCTTCGGGGTGTGCAGGACAAGAGCCTTGCACCGTGCCTGCCAGGGGGGTCTCCTGGGGGCCTGGCGGAGGGCGCCGATCTAGCCCGCCCCCCTGCACTACAGCCAGTGTCCTGTGTCCGCCGCTCTCCGCTCTGTGCTCAGGTGCCTCCTTGACCAGAGCCCTTGCTTTTCCTTGGAGGAGTCTGCTGGGAAAGTTCTCCCTCAAGCTAGTGAGACAAGTGGGAACGAGCTTTCTAAACCTCTGTCCTCCTGGCTCCCTTGGACAGCTGAGAGCCACAGCGGCCCGCGTTGCCCCCTCGCTCAGAGGTATCCGATGGAATCTGTTCTGGTGCAGAGTGGGGGAGGGGGGATCTGCCGAGCAAGGAGGAAGGCCAAGTCTGGTTGCCACGCAGGAAAGACTGGAAACCTCTCCCTTGCACGTTTGCAGGGAAAACCGCCTTTCCTGCAGGGCTCAGCTTCTCTGGGATGTTCCCTACTCTCAGTTCACATGGCACCTTGTCACATCTCCGTGTGGCCCCAGCACCTTGTCCCCGTTGCCATCGGAGCCATTCTGGTGTCTGCCTTCCCACTGAGGGAAGAGACTGTATCCCCATCCCCTAGTGCAGGCTGGCACAGCAGAGGTGCTCACTTCTGAATGCCCACTGAACACCTTAATTTAACGTGGGGAACTGGATGTGTTGTAATGGCATTGGAAGCTCTGGGAAATGGTAAGGCGGAGGCGGTCACAAATGAGAAGAAACGTTCAAGTCATTTCAACAAGCATTCATTGATAATGACCCTATCTTTAGTTTCTGTCTAGTAGGCTGGGGCAGATACATACAAAAATTATTACAACTGACTGTATCAACTATATTAACTCATTCAGAGCTACCATGAAGTCAGTGAAGTTTAAGTTTCAAGGCCACCCTCCTACATAGGACACTTTCTGGCCCCTGAACCTAATTGTGTATTCCACGCAATTGTATAAAACTCAGGTTCCACAAAATCTGGATTCATTTTTGCATTCACTGCCTATTTATCAATCCCTAATGTGGGAATAGAGCAATGACTAAGAGAGACAAGCTCCTCGCCCTCCTGGAGCTCTTCTCAGGACAGTGGAAAGGCAGGCAGTAAGTGCAGAGATGGGGAAGTGGATGCAGAGGGACCTCACAGTGGAAAATTATCTTCTGGGGGCTGTCCACCCAAATCCCTTCCAAAGCTCAAATTTTCTCCTACATGGTAAGCCTTGGTGGTAGTCTGGCCTGCTTGACACAACGGGGGCCCCAAAGGCCAGATCCTGCCAAGGGAGTGAGGGGTGAATGCACAATCCAAGTTCTATCCACTGTGGGCTTCTCGCTGGGGCTCCGAACCTGGACCTGGCATCACTGGGGATTCGTTCAGACACTGGCAAGGGAAGTTCCAGGATCTCACGGGCTGGGCTGGTTCAGCGCTGCCCTAGCCAGGGTAGTTCTGTGGCTCATGCAGCCCGGCTTCTCTTAGTCCCTGTTCGTTTCTAAGCCTGGTTTTCTGGGCTTCCTGTGGGTCCCTTCCTTTTACCTAGTTTGTCCAAATTATGTTTCTCTTCTTTGCAACCAAGAACCCTGATTGGTACAAACTCCAAACTCAGTCTTGGCAGAGGAAGCCAAGCTTCCCAAGATGGGACATTTATGCTAACACCTGAAGGATGAGCTGGATGAAGGGAGATGAAGAGGTGGGAAGAGTAGGACAGCAATGTTCCAGGCAGAGGAATCAGCATGTGCAAAGGTCCAGAGACAAGGAGATGAAGAGAAAGGTGAAAGAGGGCCAACAGCAGAGGACTTGGAGCCATGACTGGGAATTTGAACTGTATTCTGAGGAAACTGAGAACCATTGAAGGATGGAGGAAGAGACAGACTTTTAAGAAAAATCACTTGAACTGTAATGTGGAGAATGGACTGAAAGAAGGGCAAGGTGAGAGGAAGGGATTACTTTGGTGGGCTGTTGCAATAGTTGAGGGATGAAACGATGGTGCTTGGGCAAGGTGGTGGCAGTGGAGAGAAATCAAGAGAAGTAAATAGCTTCAATAGCTATAAGGGGGCAGGATGGGTAGAATGTGGGTGTTGGCTGAGAGGGAGAAGCAGGAGTCAAGGATGACTCTCATTTTGGGCTTGGATGGGGGTATCACCCATAGGGTTAGGAAAGGAGGTTTGGGGGAAAGAGTTTAGTGACAGATGTTGAGTTTGAAGTGCTTGTGGCACATTCATTTAAAAGGTCCAGGGGCTGGCTGGGTGAGTGAGTTTGACATTCTAGAAACAGGTTTGGACTCAAGATATAGATGTCATCAGCACATAGCTGGTAACTGGAGCTGCAGGAGTGAGTGTCGAGGGAGGAAAGCAGAACAGCAACGTTCAGGGACCAGGCTACAAAAGAAGGCCTTAAAAGGGGACTGAGGAGAAACCTGAGAGAAAAACAAGTGAAGCAGGAAAGATGGAGTACTCAACTGGTGAATGCTTTTGATTGATCAATTAAGACTGAGATCTATCCAGTAGATTTAGCTGGTCGTCTTGGGAGCTCAGAGGATGGAAGCAGTTCTCCTGGGGAGGAATCTTGGAAAAGCTCCTGAGAAGGTAAGAGATTCATATCTATTGAAGGACTACTATGTGCGATGCTCTCTGCTAGTGACTTTCACCTTGTTTAGCTCTCATAGCAATCTTGAAGTATTAGCCCTGTTTTCAAAATAAATCAAGACTCAGAGAAATATCTTGCCTAAGACCACACTGCTAGTAGAGATTAAACCCTCTATCTACCTAGGACAGAGTCTGAGTTCTTTCCACTACTTCCTTCTTCTCTGTCCACGTCCTGCCATATAGGGTAATTTTATTAACTCATTTGGTTCAACACATATGCGTGCTCACGGGTGCTAGGGACTGTTCTGGGTGCTGGGATGTAGCAGTGGACAAAACAAACGCTTCATCTCTTCACATTCTGGAGGAGTCAGATGTGAATATGCAATGTCATAACATGGTTGACAAGGAAGGCAGGCGCGGTGGCTCACGCCTGTAATCCTAGCACTCTGGGAGGCTGAGGCGGGTGGATCGCTTAAGGTCAGGAGTTCGAGACCAGCCTGAGCAAGAGCGAGACCCCGTCTCTACAGAAAAATAGAAAGAAATGATCTGGACAACTAAAAAAAAAATATATATATATATATACACACACACATATATATATATATAAATTAGCAGGGCATGGTGGCACATGCCTGTAGTCCTAGCTACTCGGGAGGCTGAGGCAGAAGGATCGCTTGAGCCCAGGAGTTTGAGGTTGCTGTGAGCTAGGCTGAAGCCACAGCACTCTAGCCCGGGCAACTCTGTCTCAAAAAAAAATGGTTGACAAGGAGACTGAAAAAAGCAGGAAAAAGGAACAAGGAGTATGTATTTAGGATTATATTTTTAAACAGGGTAGACAGTAAGGACTTTACTAATATAAAAGGGACACTTCAGCCAAGACCTGAGGTAGAGAAGAAAGCCAGTCATCCGGTTATCTAGGGGTGGGAGGTGGGGTGAGGGAGTAGAACACTGTAAATCTCCAAGGTGAAGAGGATGCCTGGCATGTTCCAGAACAGCAAGGTGGCCAGTGTGGTGGGAGCAGAACAAGCAAAAGCCAGCGGGAGGAAATTGCATCAGAGAATGCAGTGTAGAGCAAGGATGGGAGACTAGATCAGATGGGCCATATAGACCAAATTCAGTATTTTGACTTAAACATCTAACTAGGTAGAAAGCCACTTGGTGGGTTTTGAGCTGAGTGGTGCTGTGCTGAGGCCAAATGGGGAGTTAAGGGCTAAGCAGGGAGGCAGTTAAGGCCAAGTTGGAGGTGGAGAGTTGTCCAATTTCCAAAATGTTTGAAACAGAGTCAACAGGATTTGATGCTAGAGTGCAGGGTTTGACAGCAGCTCAAAGTGTTTGTTGTCTGAGATCAGGCATTTCCGACGGGAGACTGAGAAGGAAGTCAGCAAGGTAGAAGAGTGAGGTGTCCTGGAAACAAGCAGTCTCAAGGAGTGATTAACTCAAATGCTGCCTACAGGATGGTCAAAACTTACTGGCTATTGCACTGGAGTTATCGGGGGCTTTGAGAAGTTTTAATTTAGGGGAACAGGGTTATTGAGATTTGAGAATGGGAAAAAGTTGGTGAAGCGAATATAACAGCTATTTCAGTTTTGCTGGGTATGAAGGAAAGCAGAAATTTGGGGGAGTAAATATGTGCAATCTTATTTTTAAGACAAGTTGCTACTTAAATGCTGATACTAAGATCACTATAGGTCAATCATGCAGGTGCGTGCCAATTACATCCCAATACTGTTGTTCCATAATATGGTAGGTTATAAAACACTTCTGTCTTTGGAATAAGATAATACTTTATCTTCTCTAGGGCTCACTTAAGTATTTTGATTCTTTGAGTGTATGCGGTGGAAGAACAAAAGCATTTCTTTTAGCAGTGACAAACCACTACACACCAGGGTTTGGTTCTAAGACTTCCTAAAGCTCGATACCCTGGGTGAATTGGAAAAATTCTGGCTGTAAGGTGATCACCTCCCTAACCACATGCTACCTCCCCTAGGTTAAACATTAGTTTTCCCCTCTTAGTGGGAAGGGTTGGGCAGAGGGTCAGGAACAATTTATAGCTCCTTTATTTGTAGAGTCTTATAAAGTCAGTCTCCTGAAATCTCTATCAGGTTTATACAAGTCTCTGCTTAGCCTTAACTTGGGTGCACTTGAGATATCCACCAAAAGCTGTTGAAGTTTCAGTGAACAGAAAATTTGCATCACCTTTTCCAATTCAAATAGGACACAAAAATACTAGGTTCTACCGACCACCCCTTCTTGGAGCATGAGCAGGTAGAGCCTCTTCTGACATCAAAGATTCTATCAGGGCCAGCCAGGGTGGCTCACACCTGTAATCCCAGCACTTTGGGAGGCTGAAATGGGAGGATTGATCACTTGAGGCTAGGGATTTGAGACCAGCCTAGGCAACACAGCAAGAACCCATCTCTACAAAAAATAAAAATTAGCCAGGGGTGGTGGCACACACCTGTAGTCCCAGCTACCTGGGAGGCTGAAGCAGGAGGATCACTTGGACCTGAGAGTTTGAGGTTACAGTGAGCTATGACAATGCCAGTTCATTCTAGCCCAGGCAACAGAGCAAGACCCTGCCTCAAAAACAGAAGTCCTATCAGAATCAGCAGTATGACTGTCTGCCTTGAGGGTTGCCCCAAGCCACCAAGAACAGGTTGCTTAGGTGTTAAGACATCAACCAGGACTCCAGTAGCACACTTTCTCAAGAGCTCCTATCCAAGCCAATGTTAGCTAAGTAAACCTAGGATCGTCAAGATATTCCAGGGGGGACATCTGGTCAGCAAGGGGTTGGGGTGCAAATTCCCTTTAAGTGGTTTTTGAGAATATATTCACTTCTGTGTAGAGCTTTAGTTGGATCAAGAATCCAGATAATTTTACTGGGACATCAGTACTTCTTGAGTGGGAACAGGCATCTCCCTAGAAATCCAGGGGCAGCTATTGACAATGATTCCTGCAAGATGGCTGTGCTTGTCTAGAGATCACCCCAAATTTTAGTATGGCACAAGACAAATGTCATTGAGTTTTTGTTGCTATGCAGTTGCTCCAAATTCATGAGACTTAGCTTTGTAGATTATAGCAATTATTTACATGGTTTACTTCCAGTAACCTGAGGAATAACCTTAAATCTTGTGTGACGAAAAGGGAATTTAAGAATTTAAGTCTTAAAATCTTCAGACTAAGATTGATTTCCTATACCTCAAAACAAAAGCTGGTAATTCTCCATAAATTGTGGAAGCTCTTTTCAGTCACATACAATTATATCAAGTATCACAATGTTTATTGATAGATACAAGTATATAAAATCAGGGCATGAACATGACTTGATAAATTAAGTAGACTTAATTTCAATACTATAATAAGAGGGACCAATTCAAATTCTCACCATTTGTTTCACACCCACAAAAACCACTTCAAGGGCATTAACGATCTCTCAAAACTGATCAGTTTTGTGCAAGTAAACCATGTTTCTTTTTAAAAAGACTTGTGCACTTGCCCAGGCTCAAGGATATTAAAATCTAGCACATAAAGCCCATTACTAGAGGTAGAAATACAGGCAATATACTATTACGGCAACAACCATCAATTACAGTTAAGAATTTTTTCTGTAACAACCAAATGGATAATCAAATATTGCAACAACTCAAGTATTACTGAGCAAAGTGCATTTCTACAGTATTCAGTGTTGCTATTCAGTTTTCTAACTTAAAACAGCCTATGATAACTGGCAGCAAAGAAGGTCCTTGCAATAGACTGCCTCTGCTTGAGAACTTATGATGTAATTATTGCATGCTGCTAATATACTATCTAAACATTAAAGATACTCCTAAAATATTTGATGGTAGACTATGATTAAGACATTACACTACAAAAAAACCTTATGCAGAAGGAAATCCTAACTGACGTGCTTCTGCTTTAAATATCGTGAAAACATTACAGCGGAATGAATTTTCGCAGTGGTTAGGTCAAATGCAGTTACATCATAGCAACAGTATGTTTTGCACAAATTTAAGGCTTTGGCTGGTTCTTTAGTCAGCTTCTTCCTCTGATTCTTCTTCTTCAGCAGTTTCTAGCCAGGTTAGCCACTGATTCACCTGTGAATTAGATTTGTTAACTTAAAGAAAGAAGTACTTAACAGAAAATGAAACTCAAGTTTTGGGCTTGATATAACTAGAATTCCATCCAAGGACAAAAGTTTTAAGTTGTACCACATAATTTTTAACAACCTCAGAACATGCTGCAAATGTAATAGTTACACAAGAATGGTTTATTCGGGTTTGGGATAACATAAAAGCTGTTTATGGCCAGTTAGCTTGTTTCATTCTTCAGTTTGACACTTCTCCAGTTACGTTTCAGAATTATTTTAGTCTGGTACAATGGCTCCTACAAGCCTAAGTATGTTATTAGCAAGTGCCTGTGTGTGTGGGTGGGTGTTTCTAAAGAGTGTATTTCCAGTCCCACCTCAAAACTACTAGATCAGATTCCCCAACGACAGGGCTAAACATAAACACTGCAAGGATGACCCCCACGAACCTAGTTTGTATACCATAAAAGTAAAGGTAAGATGATCTAGACCATGTTTCTCAAAGCCTGGTTCCTTTGGAAAACTTAGGAGAATCATCTGGAATGTGTACCACATGCCTACTAAATCAGAATCTTTGTGATCAGGCCTAGAACCAACTTTTACTGTTACACTACTCTCCAGGTGATTAATACACACTGATTTTAGGATGTACTGACATATGTTCTTCCCCTAGGGCTTCAATTCCAGTTCATGATAGAAAATTAAACTGTGAGAAATTAGAAGCAATCTCTTTACTGAAGTTTTATAAAAACCTTAAATCCAAACACGCACAATCGCCCAATCTACGTAAGTAGCTTTACTCCTACAAAATGTTAGCTACCTCTAATTTAACATCTTACCACCAGAATTGCAACATGACTTTATTTCATAGCATTGCATTTTGTTGCTAACTGCCACTGCCTACTTAATTAACCATAGTTTCAAACAGTGTAGAATGATACATGGGTGAAGACAAACTACTAATTAGGATTATCTCACCTTATTTCAGAGCCTTTAAAAATAAGGCTTTTCATCTGAAGTAATAAACAAACTGAACTAAGCAGACCAAATTTTTTATGTAAGATTTACCTGGAACAAAGCCTTGCCTTTCCCTGGAAACTCTTGGGTTATATCTTCTTTCCAAGCCAAGAAAGCTTCTTCTTCAATAATTTCCATGTCATAGAAGTGCACAAAAAAGCGGAGTAACATGCCTAAAAAAACAAAATGTAATCCCATTATTTAGTGTGCTGCTGAACTGTTGCACACTCATCATTCTTAGGTAATGGTGCTCTCACCTTTTGGGAAGTTGCTGTTGTAGCAGTGCACCTGAAGAGCATACAGGGCACTGACTTGTAGATCAACATGATCGTGAAGAAATTTCTGCATTACTGGCTTGAAAGACAGAAGCAGTTGTTTTTCCTGCTCTAACTGTTCTTTGGAAGGAGCAGAGGAAGAATCTGTTTCATCGCTGGGTGGGTTTACTTCACTAGAAATATACTGTAAGAAGCTGGAAAGAAAGAGGCCTTGTTAGAACCCAAAAGTGAGTTTTCCTAGCTCAAGAAACAGACAATTCTTAGTCCTCTGGCACGTAGACTTATTTTCTTGTAAATAAAACATAACTTTATGTAGAACATCACTCATCTTACCTAGTCATTAAGATGTTCACGAATCCTTTATCTACATGAAGTTTGGGAGAGATGTTATCTTTAATCCATTTATATATGGTTTGAGGGGATGGATCCAACTTTATTTGCTTCAACAGTTCCTTCTCCAATTTGAGGAGTGGGAATAAGAAACTCAGTCCCTTTCCTTCCAAAATCTCCAACATGCGGTCCTTATTCTGATCAATCTCTGAAGAGACAAAACCATTTTGCATCAAATAGTTCATTTTACCCAGCTGGGCTGTCTAGAGAGTAGAGCTTTATGATTGATTTCCCAAGTATACAAGATTACGTAAAAGAATAAAGAACCAACCCAGCAAATGAAAACTGTCAACATAAGGATCAAAAAATAGTTAAATCATAACAATCTCTTCATGAAGTGGTAACATCTATCTGTGGTAATGTTTATTATTATCTGGACAGGATAATCAGCCTGACCAATTTTAAATCCAGAGTACTAGAAATCTCTAGATACAGGATAAAAAAACAAATCGGCATTCTCTTACCTGGGAGCATTTTCTGCATATTGACCTTGCTTTGTTGAAAAAGTTCTGTTAACCATTCTCGATCTTGTAATTTAGCCAATTGCTGAAGACAGAGTAAGAAGAGAGGAAAATGGGTGCCACTTTCCAGTGGTTGAGCTAGTTCTGAAATGCTCACCAGCTCTGAAATGATGGCACGAGCTGCAAACTGTGCTAAATATGATTTCACCAAAGGGATGTCAACCTCCAGTTTGGGGCACTGGTCCAATACATTCAGGAAAGCCTTAGAAGGAACAGACAACAATTTATTAGTTTTCAAATTTGAGTGGTAAGAATTCTTATCACAGAATCGGGAAAATGTTCTACCTGCATGAAGTTGTCACTTGTGGCTATCCCTTCCTGTTTGAGTAAACTGATCAAAGAGCTTGCTTTTTCTTTATCTTCATCACTTCTATCTAGTGACAAGATGATTACTTTGCTTAACATCTCAGGTAGGAAGTGTTTAGGAGCCCTCATTTCTCTTACACCATTGACAGCCTCATTTGCATTTCCACTATTCAGATACTCAGTCATGACAGTCTCCTGCAAAGAATACAATCCAAGTTATCTTCAGTGTTTTCTCTATCCCAAATACACTCTAAAAATTAGAGACTAAAATGGGATTATTTAAAACTTACAGTGAGTTTAAGTAGTTCTTCCTTTGATGGTGGTGGCTTTTTGCTGGTCTTGGCAGGCTTTTCCTGGATAAGTGGTGGATTAGTTTTGAGACCAAGCTGAGGTGTCTAAAAATAAGCAACATTACAGATACAGTTATTATTATTTTTAAAAAAGCATATGAAGTTAGAGGGAAGAGAACACCAAAGTCTTCACACATCTTTACAATGTACTGGAACAACAGAAAATGTCATACGATGGTCCATACCTGTCCCAGTGGTGGTGTTTGAGTGCGTGGTGGTTGTGCACTAGGAGGAATCATAGTTATCTGGGGCTGAAGCTTTGGCACTTGATTTTTATTCATTAGGAAAGACTGAGCAGGCCTCAGACTAATCTGAAATTGAAAACAAATCAAAACAGCCAAATTAACAACGTGTGATTGGCTGACATTTTAAATGTAACATTCTAACATCCTAAAATTCTATACAACATGATAGAATCTAAGGGATAAGTTTCTCTAGAAACTAATAAAGTTTATAGGTGTAATTTCTGCCAAGAAAGATCTGATCCACACGGTAACTGTTATAAATCTTGCATTTATGAGAATTCTCCCAGGATCAGCATGACTAAAATATTCAAATAAAAAGCAAATTTAGAGTTGGAAAATGTCTTAGTTAAATCATCTTACTTACAGGGAAACTGCAACAGTATCTTGACAACCATTTTCCTTGCTCTAACTAATAAAGACTTTAAGAAATTTGCCCTCATATCTCATAATCTTCGCTCATAGGACACTGGACATCCAAAGCAAGAAAAAGTAGTATAGAAAAGAGAGAAAAGGGTGAAGAATTCCAGCATTAGTCCTCTTAATGCGTCTTTTTATAATCATCGGGCAATAAATTTCTGAATTGACAAACTATGGTATATAAATAACATAGGCAAATGTACCTCATCTGCATTAAGCTGTCCTTTCTTAGAAAACCGAGGTGGCATATCCTTCGACTGTCCTTGCAGCTGGGATAAGAGTCCCTGACTCTGGTTATGGTAGAGCTGGCTTAGCCCCTATTTCAGAAAGGGAGAAAGAAAGTCTAGATAAAAAGGGGGTCCACAAATTATGGTAATCAAGTACCAAAGGGATGAGCCAAGCCATAAGGAAAGCTCAAATGAATTGCCCAGAGAAAGAAAAAGATGAAACAGAGAAGAATAAAAATCTAACCTGTCAAATAAAGTGATGTGATTTTACTAATACTTTACTAATCTTAAGGATAAGCAATTCGCTGTTTGAAATAACTGTTACAGATATAAATGTGGTTTGGGGGGGGAAAAACACACCCCTAAAATAGTTGTATTTTTTAAAAAGGGAAATGAAATCACACATATTGCAGAATTTAACACTTGTTGCCTGAACACTTTTAAATGTTTTTTTACCTGGCTCTTCATAAACTTGCCTCCCATCTCTCCAAACTGCGATTGTGTGGGAGGCATGATGTGTCCCCCATGGCCATTGAAGAGTTGATTTGAACGATGACGTCCCATGGTGGGTGAAAATCTATCCTGGATAACTCCTGGACCAGTACCAATTCCGCTACCTTGAAATACATACATGGACAACTCTTAAACTCTACTAATTAAAAATCTAAACTGATTTTTTTCATTTGAACAAACCACCACTTTGTTCAAAATTACCTGGCATTTGTCCAAACATATCAGCAAGTCCTCCAAGTGGGTCCCTATCCATTTTCATCCTGGGTGGCATGAATGGCCCCTCCAGAAAGAAGTCGCTTCTCATCCCTTGAGCCATAGGAGCAGGAATGAACACTCCTAGATCCTTTAGAAATGAACAAGAACTTTTGTCTCCGTACACTATTTTACTTAAAACTAAAATTCATATACTGGGAAAACAAAAGACTTTTACAATAGACTTATTATTTCTGTAAATAACTCCTTCCAAAAATGGGATACAAGACACTAAAAACATTAAGCTCCGTCACTAAGATGAGACAGTCCTAAGTGTTAAGGGGAAGAGGGGATGCTGTGCTACTATAACAACACTTGATTAAAAAAAAACCTATCTTACTTTTACTGCATCTTGACGGATTTGATTGATCGTCTTTGGTCCATTGTCAAGAAAAGCCTTACGAGGAACCCAGTGGTGTTCTCGCAACTCTACGGTATCCTTTAATTTAAAAAATAACGTAAATTTTATTTTAATACTCCCAAACAAAAAACTCAGTTTACACATTTAAAGAAACCACTTTTACCTGCAGCAGGAAACGAATCCTCGCTGGCAATTCCTTACTTAACATCAAGGAGCACATTCGGGCAAAGTACTGATCCATTAAGGACTGATAAGAGAGAAAAATACATTAACTGCAAGAGCTAAAGCGAAAGTGTAAATTTAAGGCTTTTAAGACTTCAGATTTAAACCAAGGTTAATGACTAAATATAGCAATCCCCTATAACATCACAAAGATAAGTTGCTTGATTATATAAAGTGAAGACAAACTGCTTACATCGCCTTCTCTCCACAACATACGTACCTTGGCTCGTTCATGGTCTAATCTAGGTCCCACTGTCCTCATTATCTGACAGAGGCACTCCAAATCCTCTCCCATATCTTTGAGTTGGACTCTCTTCTTCTTTTCCAAAAGCTATCAAAAGAACAAAACACCAGGTGCTGACAATATTTTACAGTTACTCTGGTTTAGATGCAGGACTTTTCCTTTACATTTGCATTCACTCATAGTTCCCACAGCATCTAGTACAGTACTTTCTACTGGTCTGTATTTAAAAAATCCCTCCAAACTTAGCAATTTTAACATAATGTATAATCAGTTCTACACTTACTCTGTAAAATACACTGCATACTTCCATATTAGATACTGTTCTACAATGTTTAAGTTTTGCTGACCACTGGCCAACGCCCACTCAGATGAATAACCGACTCATTTCCCTCAATGATGTACCCATTGATTAAGTTTAAATGCCCAGTCCTACTTACTGTTTTGATGCACTTATGAAGGATAGATTCATGAATAAGATCAAGCTTGCCAAGTTCTCCAATGAATTTGATGTTCCCCAACATCTTGATCTTAGCAATGGCTCTCTGTTCCTCCTCCTCTGGGAGGAGGGGATTTTCACGCTTATCATAGACTTGGGAAAAGAAAAAACAAACAAACCAAAGTCAACATTCAGAATTTAGCTGAAAATACACAGTACTACTTAGTATCAAATATAAAGTCTTACCATCAACATTTCTAGTTCGGTTTTCAAATTCATCTTGTAATTTGGAAATTAGGAGGCGTCTGAATGTCTGCAAACAAAAGACACTTGTCAAACTTTATTAATTCTTTCAAATCAACTTTAAAATAAGAAAACAATACAGAATAGATATAAAAATAAATAAAATAAGCAAACAAAAACTACCACTTACTGTGCTTTGCTTCTGTCCTGGTTGACCCTCGGCTGCTGGGCCATCAAAGTTTGGTGCATCTTCTGCCAATCGCAGACATAGCTGAGCATACAGTGAGCTATACTTCGGCTCTTCTAGGGCTTTGTCCACAATCTACAGAAAAATGTCATTTTTTTTTTGTGCTGCTATAACAAAAAATGTCATTTTTTAAAAATGCAAAATTTTTTTCAAAGAAAAAAGCCTTTGTAACTCAATACTTTCTTGTAGTCTTAAGGATCTTAAATTTCATGACAAATTTCTTACTAGCTCTGACAGTTCTCTTTATCTCATCTAAAATTTGGAAATAAGAACACTTCTCTTTTAAAGTTTATTGTGTAAACTAATTTAAATGCAGGCGAAGTGCTTAGTGCACAGACTGGAAAAATACAATTAGCCATTACAGTATACCAAAAATATCCAGTTATACAGATCTCATCTAGCCAACATCCTTCTCCCAGGTGTTAGAAAACATCTTAGACAGCAAAACTTTAAAAAGACACTGGAATCTTTTATCAACTATCATACAATTCCTTCCCAAGACCAAAATACGGTGTTCTCTACAAAAGGAAAACAAGTAGTTTGCTATTAGGCCCCATTTAACTATTCAAGCATAGTACGAATAAAATTCACCTCTTAAATCTGATGCTATTAAAAGTTAGTGGTTCTATTTTTACCACTATCAGTATTTAAAAGTATAGACATATATCTAGCTCACATTTCAGGGTTTTAAGCAATAGTGGAAGTGTAAAAACAAACAAACAAAAAAACACCAAAACTAGAGTTTGTTAAGTTTCCTCCCCCTTTGAGTTAAGCCAATATTTAAAACTTACCAGCAGTATGACCCCTTTAAGGATGAGTTTAGACTCTACACCCACATTGAGGAGCTCAAGGCATAGCTTGTCAAACTTCTCAGGAGTAAGCTTATTTAGTATGCTGGGGAAAAAGGGATCCCATTTTAAGTGTCAGACAATACACAAAATTGAGTTCAAAAACAGCTCTTAAATTTTGTTGATTTTTTTCCTCTACTTGCTACCTTTAATATCAAGACATGTCTTCTTACTCATCTAACCAAAGGGATATTGAAATAAACCTATTATTTTTATAACACCTGTTCCAAACTGGGAGTACACAGCTATTTGACAAGAAACCTTTCTCACTTTTTCAAAGCTCAGAGTGTCTCATTATCAAGGCTGGACCATTATATCCCATGCTTTGCCGGGCTAGATACCAAGCTAAGGGAAGTGTCAGCAACAACAGACTTGTGGATTATAACCCAATGGCTGAAAGTAACTGTAAGCCCCGAAATACTGATGTGCAGCTCTTTAGTTTTAAGATGATTCTTAGACTAGAGAAATACAGCTAATTCATATTTCTTCCCTCCCTTTAGTAAAACAGTCTTTGAAA
This sequence comes from Indri indri, assembly GCA_004363605.1. Classification (NCBI taxonomy): domain Eukaryota; kingdom Metazoa; phylum Chordata; class Mammalia; order Primates; family Indriidae; genus Indri; species Indri indri. The sequence continues at coordinate 62,858 of RJWJ010001996.1, forward strand.
CTTACCCTCTTACTTTCCTGAAGATTGCATCATGTCGTTCTTTTTCATTTGCGGAGTTGTTTGCTGCGGAGTTGTCATCTCGTCTAGTGCTTCGTGCAGGAATCCATTTCTGAGCGTTTTGCCCTGGGGTTTTCCCCAGGAACTCGCTGATTATAAACAGTAGTGTGTATCAGAATCACCTGAAGGGCTTGCCAAAACAGACTGCTCGGCCTACCCCCAGTTTCTGCTTTAGTAGGTTTGGGGTGGGGCCTGAGAATTTGCATTTCTAGTAAATATCCCCATGTGATGCCAATGCTTTGGGTTCAGGGACCACATCTTGAGAATCGACACTTTCTAATGTCTTATGACCAAGCTACATGCACACCACTTTACTAATACCAATTAGTAGAGATAATAACTGATTTCAGAAATAGTAAAAATAATTCCAAGAATATGAGGAAAAAAGTAACAATTTGAGGGCCCCAACTTACATTAGATGATATGGCTAAGGAATAACCAAGAGTTGATATTTTATATTTTGGATATCTAGCAAAAACTGTGCCCCTTAAGACTAGGATTCCTGATATCTATTGCCACAACTATACTGTCGTGTATGAGAAAAACTTTTAACTTAAATCTACCATTCATAAAACTCATTGTTTTTACATGTTTATCATACCTGTTGCCAGCAGTCTTGGGATAGTGCTGAGGTGCACCCCTACTTCCTCCTCCGCCCGAAGAAGCACTATTTAAAAGAAAATTTTTTTTTACTATACTCCACTTATATGTCACTCAAAAAGAATAAAGGGTTTATTTTGTATTTTAGATACCACACCGCAAATGAAGACTGAACTTAGGCCTAAAGGAAAGCCAAACAAATGATTACATTTGTCAGAAGGCAATTATTTACGAAGACTGCCAGTGAAAATTTAAGAACTTTAAAAATTAAAATTGCAGCCCATTAAGAATTATTTGGTGTGGTGACTCTTGGTTTTAGGACTGGCCTTTTCAAAAGGATTCCCCAAATTAAATCTATGTATACCTGAAACGAGAAGCACCCCCTTCTGCAATCGCACTCTCCACTTTGGCGGCTTGACAACGAAGAATCTTCAAAAGAATAATATTAATGGATGGGGCGGGGAGGGGAGGGTATCGGAGAAATGAAAAACCTAGAATGAGAAAGAGCACCAAAATTAGATACTGCTAACATACAAATATATAAACCTTCATTCGATTATAATCTATATCAGATCCTGGCACTGCAGTTGATTGAACTTTCACTGCATTGCAGATCTCACAAGAATAAACTAGAATGTACTCAAAACACAAATAGACAATAAAATTTCATTTTGTTTAGCCACCTGGAAATTCCCTGGTGTTCAAAGATGCAAAGAACAGCCTTCATAGAAATGCAAGAACATCTCAAACTGCTAAGAACAAATCTGAAAAAGCCACACTATACCGCCTTTAAAACTGAGCACTGAGATCAATAATACAAACAAAAATCTAACTCTATCGACACGGGCAGTATTATGTGAAAAATGTCTCCCCAATTTTTACTGCCTCAACGATGAGCCCACCAGACTGGATAAGGTATCACTGAAGACTGTTCAGTGGTTTTCTCCGCTGTCCATCCTTTTAACCGCTCTCCATGGACAGCTTGTGGAGACAAGCAAGAAAGGGGCAAGGGTGTGCAGCGGCTGGCAACAGGCAGACGGAAGACCGGGGCCACAACATGGCAGCAGGAACCTCCACCCCGTTTTTCCCTTCCTGGGAACAAAAGAGCGGTGGATTCCTCCCACCCAGGCTCGAGTTAGGGAAGTGCTTCCGAAAGACGCCCCACGAGGCCGCGGGTCCCTCGGCGGGGAGGAGCAGCAGAGGCCGCCCCCGCCAGCCCAGCGCCTGGCTCTTTGTTCTCCAGGCAGGAAGGCGGCCTCCTGCCCACCCGCCGCCTTCAAGCCGGCCCCCTCCCACCCCATAAATCCCCCAGGGTCTGACAGCGGCCTCGCCATTGCTTCCTAGGCTGACAAAAGGGGCAGAAGCACTCCTCTCTCTTCCCTCCCCCATGAAAGGCAGCCCCGCCGCTACCGGACCCCACAGATCTCCTCCTCGCCTGGAGGCCGGGATCCGGGACTCCTGCGCTTCGCTGGTCCCGCGCCAACGGCCGGGCCCTCTCCGCCGGCCCGCGTCCCTCCCGTCCCGGCGCGCGTGGCCCTCGCCACGCTCCCTCGCGCTCCGGGAACACCCGCGCCTTGGTCCTCCACGGCCTCGGCCCCGCAGGGGACGGCCACCCAGCCATGGCCGGACGGCGGCCGGGTCAAGGCCGCACTTTTCCTTCTACTCCGTAAGCAACGGGAAGGGAGAACAAAGACCAAGACTTTCCAGATGCCTGAAGTGCAGAAGAAACGCTAAAAAAGGGTCGCCCCACCCGGCTCCGCCTGCGGCCGCCATTTTGTACCGCTGGAGAAAAAGCGGCCAGGGACGGCGGCCATTTTAGAGCGCTCCGCTCGGCGGCGGCGGCGGCGGCGGCGTCGTCTGCACTCACCTTCACCGAGAACTCAGCAGCTGCCACCGCAGCTGCCTCCTCAGGATCCGGTCGTCGGGGATGGGGAAGGGAGGGGAAAGGGGAACGGAAAACAAAAAAGGGGGAGGGAAGGGGGAGGAAGGAGTCGGGGACGGCTGGAAACTCTCAGCTCAGAGGAGTCGCTGCTGCAGCCACCACCCGGTAACCGCTGCCACCTCCATAGAGCTCCGACTCGCTGCTGGCACTAAGGCGTGTCTGAAGCCGAACTTATCACTCTAGGGCAGCCGAACCCACCAGAGCCGCCCCGAATGGCTCCTTCGCTGCCCAATCAGCAGCCTGGCTGTCGTCCGCCACCAATCCGCGCAGGGAAGCGGGGAGGAGCCACAGGGCCAAGCTCGGTTGCGGCGCAGCCCCGCCGCAGTGCGCAAAGCCATATTCGCGAAGGCTCTGAGGCCAAGCCAGTGGCGTAAGGGGAGCTGAGCGCTGTCAAGCTTCGGGCCGCTTGCGTAAAGTCGGAGAGCCGGTTTGAGTCTGCGTTGGTGTGGCTGCTTCGTTTTCCTCCACAGTCTCTTTGTTCCCTGAGTCTATACCCCGTGCTTGAGTTATACAAACCCCTTTTCCATCTACCTCTTTTTCTCACTGGGAATTTGGGAAGAAAACGCACCCTTTTGCTACCTTACCCGACCTCCGTCCGTGGCGTGTCAGAGCACTGATTTTCCTGGCGCCCCCACGGAGCTGTGATTGCCCGTCGCGTGCCTGGGCTCCCTGGGACTGGCCTGCAGGGCTGAGACCTGGCGCCCCCGGGGCGCAGTGCCGGGAATCACTACCTGTCTGCAGGTCCTTGGCTTGGGCAGCCTCAGGGTGAAGGAAACGGGAGAGTAGGGTTGAGGAGCAAAGACGTGAGACCCAAAGCGAAAAAGAAGCTTCACTCAGCTCCTTATTGATCCACCCCCTGCAGGGTGAATGAAAGGAAGGGGTTTAGTGTCTGTCTTTGTACCTCACGCAAGAAACAGTTTTCCCCAAAGGAATGTCCGGCCAGCGGTCACCGAAGAATACTCAGAATATGCTAGATTTCTTTGGAAGAAGTGTTTGCAGAGCGCGGGCGTTTGGTGGATTTTAAATTGCTAGCTCCTGGGTTTTGTTTGTTCTTTCTTTTTTTAAAGAGCACGTTAAACATTGTCAGCTGTGTATTTTCATTTTATGTACGGTCCACCATAGGAAGTAGGATTAGGCTTTTCAAAGCCCCTAGTCGAACTATTTATACTTCTCAGGTTATATTTTAAAGAATAGGTACTGTGTTGCATCGTTTGCGCCTTTTTAGCTATACAAAAATGGAGTCATGTTTGCATATACTTAACAGAAATGTCCCCATCTCCATTTTGAACATACTGTTCTTGATACGGTGTATAATCAAGAGCGAGAAAGTGTATGTGTGTTTTAACATGCTTGACTTTTAAAGAAAGTCTTCAATAAAGGGCATGATTTTCAAAGACTGAAACTTAACTTTGACATGTCAAAACAGCTCTTGGTGTTGAAATCACCTAGTCCGTGAGACAATTTTCAGGAAAGTTGGATAGTTTTTCCTAGGACATTTAAATCTGGTAATAGAAGGATATGGTGTGACTTTGAAGGTTTCTAACACAATTCCAACATCTTTAAGTCTTTGCCTAAAGATGCTGGAATTGATTGATCATTCCCCCACCTTACTATTACTACAATTATTGCTATTAAATCAATTTCACTTGAACTTTATTTTTAAGAACTAGAAAATTTATTCTCACTCTTGGAGTTAGTTACATGTTTTTTTAAAAAAAAGAAATTATTTTTGGGAAAGGTACAAATTTTGTTTCAAATACAAGAGGTTTTACTTTGTAATTTTAGGACCCTTCTAGCTTCAAGACAACAACAGAATAATGTTTCTTTCTAATTTCTGTAGGGCTTTACAATTTGCAAAAATGCTTTAATATATGTGATATTTTTACATAACTGGTTTATATTCCTCATGTCTGATAATGAATACATTAGCCTTATACGAAGAGTGGTGTTCAAAAACACTATTCTGTCTTAGACAAGGCGGCATGAGGAAGGAAATAAAAAAAAAATTTTTTTTAAAACCCATTATTCTAGCCTAGACTTCAAAGAGAATATTCACCTAGCTCTAAAAGCTGAATGTTCTTATAATTGAGAAACTTGAAATTCAATAATTAAAAATTTAAAAAGTATTATTTAATCTTTGCTAATTGCGAACCCCTGCCTCTGCTATGGGCTTTGCAGATATGAGTGTATGTGAGAAGCTGGCCTGGGAGGGAGCAACCCTAGGTGGGAAAAGTAAAAATATTGATAAAATACATCCTTTCAATTACCTTCCAGTCAGTGGGAGAAATAAACATTCATAATTTTGCAGTGTTTCCATCACATTATGGATATATGAAAATTCAAGTCATTGTCTAGAATTTAGCTTTTAGTTCGCAGAAAACTGAATTTAAATATACCCACTTCAATCTGCTAATTGTACACTTCTATTTTAGCAGTTTATAAGTTTCTATTTTATCAGTTTATAAGACTGAAAAACTCTTAAGAGTCTTGACTGACTTGTTAACGCATATATTTTTGCATTATTTTAACAAATCATGTTAAATGCCAGTAATTATTCTATCACATACTACTCCTGGAGCATCTACTATCCTTTCTGTGCTCAAGGATTCCCTAATCCTACATCTCCAGGCAAGGTCTCTCACTTTAAATCCAATTCTGAATTTCCAACAGTTTATTGATTAGAGATGCAGCCTTGCAGCCATATTTACTTTGGGCCACACAGTAGTTTTGACATTTGAATTAGTTGAATTCAAATATTAGGAGATTTTATATACAAATCCAGATTTCCAACTTTTCATGAAAAATATTAAAATATGGTAATACTGGGCCTGAAATTCTTATAGGGCAACATTCAAGTATAGCTGAGTAGGACTGCCTCCTCTAGGTGCTTTCTCTTCATTTCTCCACAGTTAAATCTCACTTAGTTCACCCATTTATGTTCCAGTCTGGCCTCTATAGCCATTTTGCTGTTTAAAGTTGTTTGTTCAAACTCAACAGATTTATTAAGAAAATTTATTATAAGGAAAAGGAGTTAGACCAGGGTAGTTCAAGTATCTTCTCTACCACTTACTGTGAAACTTTCGGCAAGTTATTTATTTATTTAGAAACAAGAGTCTTGCTCTGTTTCCTGGGCTAGAGTGCCATGGTGTCAGCCTAGTTCACAGTAACCTCAAACTCCTGGGCTCAAGCAATCTTCAGCTTCCTGAGTCTCCTGAGTAGCTGGGACTATAGGCATGGGCTACCACGCCCAGCTAATTTTTTCTGTTTTAGTAGAGATGGGTCTCACTCTTGCTCAGGCTGGTCTCGAACTCCTGAGCTTGAGTGAGCCTCCCACCTCTGCTTCCCAGATTGCCAGGATTATAGGCGTGAGCCACCGCTCCCAGCCTGGGCAAGTTATTTAATTGCTCTCTCTCCTTTGGTTTCTAAATCTGTAAAATGGGAATGATAACAGTATTTATAGAGTTGTAAAGATCAAATGAGATAAGCACATAGCATAATCCCTGACATAGCAGTTAATGTTAGTTTCCATATTATCAATAATATTGATAAACCGCCTATTTCACAACTATTTGTTTTGCTAAGGATCCCACTATTCTTATATGCCAGAAACTTGACTGTACATTTTCTCTTCCCTTTTGATCAGGTTTAATATTCAATCAGTTACTGGGTCCTGGTGTTACTTCTCTCTAAATGTTTCTTGCATGCATCTTCTTCCCTTCAACATCATTGTGTATATGCTAATCTAGGCCTTAGTATATTTTTCCCCTGAAATATTGAAAAATTCTAGTTGGTCTTCTACAGTCTTTTCCTTCTAGTCGTACATGTTACGCTTGCTTAAAACACTTTTATTTATTTATTTGAGACAGAGTCTCACTCTGTTGCCCGGGCTAGAGTGCTGTGGCATCAGCCTAGCTCACAGCAACCTCAAACTCCTGCGTTCAAGCGATCCTCCTGCCTCAGCCTCCCGAGTAGCTGGGACTACACGTATGCGCCACCATGCCCGGCTAATTTTTTCTATACATATTTAAAACACTTTTAAACATATTATTACCATGCTTAAGAATCTCAGTGCTTCACTATTTTCTATTTAATATATCATTTGATCTCAACCTTGGCTGCACATTAGAATCACCTGGGGCCTTTTAAATATCTCAATGTCCAGGCTGCATCCAAGACCAGATAAATCTGAATCTCTGGGAGTGGGATCCAGCCATTGATAGCTTTTAAAAGTCTCTAGGTGATTCCAATGTGCAGTCAAGTTTTGAGAACCACTTTAGCAGAGTATTGTAGGAAATTATAACATTTACAGCTGAAGTGAAACCTAGGAAAAGGAAACTGGGTTCTAGAAAAGATAAAGGACTTTCCCCAAGTAGGGGAACAGGCATTAGAACCCACACTCCAGTGCATATGCTTTTGCCTGGCTTTCAAGCCCTTTATATTCTGCTCCTACTCTATCTTTTCTGATGGCCAGATACCCAATCTTCTCTCATGACACTAGTAAGGCTGATATTGCTGCCCCTAAAAATTCACTCCTACTAATACTCCATTGCTTGCAATTTTGAGGATAGCCTCATTTATTCCCTCTACCAATTCATTCCTGAAACATAGGATGAGTATATAGGTGCCCTACTCAAAAACCTCAGTAGTTCCCCTCTAACAGAATAACATTGGAACTCCTTAGTTTGGCATAAAAGGCTCTTGTCATCTGGCTTCAGATTACTTCCCTGTTCCTAGGTATATTGCTCCTTCATTGCTGAGGTTATCCCTAATCTAGTTGTATGGTACTCAAATTTTGCTACATTTAGTTAAGATGTATTTCAGAGATAGAGCCAATGGAACTTCTGATGGATTAGATATGGAAGATTCAAGACAGAACTAAGAATGATTCATAGGTTTTTTGCCTTAGCTACTAGCAGATGGTGAACAATGGAGGAAAAACTGTTTGGAACATGGTAAATCAGAAATGCCTATTAGACATCCAAGGGGAAATTTCAGTAGGCAACTCAACACAGATGATACACATCTATAGCTTGCATGGGGAGAAGGGTAGGTCAGAGATGGAGATTTGACTAACACCAGTGTTGTATAGTACATATGACTAAAACTTGGTCTTTGTCCACTTGGCAGAAAAAAAAATAAAGTTAGTGAATATACCAACAGCTAGGCAAGGAGGTTGGGCATAATCTTTGTTTTCAAAGAGCTCGCAACCTAGACAAAGAAAAGATAAACACACCAATTACATACAAAGGAAGAGAAGGGTAGAAGCAATGCTAAACTGAACAACCAAGAAAAAAGTGCTATAAAGTTTCATAAAGAAAATACTGGGAGATGAGGCTGCGGCCATTCTTCCTTGAGTGCTAGAATGATGATTTGGGACTTGATTATACAGGCAAAGAAAATTCTTCAGCTGATCAGAACTTGGATCAGTTTTAGTTTAAAGTTTAATTGATCAGAGTGCTGTTTTAAGAAAGTTAACCTTGCAGCTTGTGTAGAATGGATTGAAAGGCAAATCTGGAGATAGGGAGATCAGTTACAAGGCCATATAATTCATTTTTTAAATGGGGCTTATTTTTATCTCCCTTCCAAAATCATAAGATTCTTCAGATGGGGTACTCCTCTTGTATTACCAGTGGAGTTCTTTGCACACACAGGAGCTGAGAAAATATTTGTGCATATTATTTTGCTGACATTATTCATTCATTTTTCTTCAGGATTTCCTCCTACCTCAATTGGCTTCTTCATCAATTCAGTTCAGTCTGAGCTAGATTCTTCTCCTCTGCTTGACCTCTAAATATTGATGTACCACCAAGGATTTATTATGGGCTTTATTTTTTTTCCCTCTGAATAGTTTTCTCCCAGGTAATTCATTCATCCTATGACTTTATATACCATTTATATGATGATGATTTCCAAATTCATACCTCTATCTCTGATCCACCCTTCCCCCCATGCAAGCTATAGATGTATATCATCTATACTGAGTTGCCTACTGAAATTTCCCCTTGGATATCTAATAGGCATTTCAAATTTAACATGTTCCAAACAGTTTTTCCTCCATTGTTCACCATCTGCCAGTTGCTAAGGCCCAAAGCCTATGAATCATTCTTAGCTCCTCTGTCTTTAATTTTCCATATCCAATCCATTAGAAGTTCTGTTGGCTCTGTCTCCAATGTCTTAAATTGGCCCACTTCTTTTGATCTACATCGCTATCACCTTAATCCAACCACCGTTATCTCTAGGCTGAATTACTGCAGTAGCCTTCTAGAACTGGTCCCTCAACTTCATCTCTTGCTCTCTGATGCATTCTCTACCCAGAAGCCAGTCATCTTTTAAAAATATAAATCAGCTGGGCATGGTGGCACAAGGCTGTAGTCCCAGCTACTTGGGAGGCTGAGGCAGGAGGATTGCTTGAGACCAGGAGTTTGAGGTTGTAGTGAACTATGATGACACCGCTGCACTCTAGCTTGGACAATAAAGTGAGACTCTGTCTCAAAAATAAAACAAAAACAAAAGAAATATATAAATCATTTCTAGCTGATCCTGGAAACAGTAAAATAAATAAATAAATAAAAGGGAAAAAATACAAATCAGATAATGTCATTATCATGCTTAAAACCCTCTGATTATGGATATACATTATATCCATAATAAAATCCAAACTCCTTCTCATGGCCTACATGACCTTACATGATCTGACCCTTGAATATCACTCTGACCTCATCTCCTACCATGGTCCCCTTGATCTCTGTACTTCAGTCAACTGGCCCCTTTCTATTCTTCAAACATGTCAAGCTTATGCAAAGCTTTCTATTTCTCAAATGTGCAAAAGCTATGGCTACTTCTTTTTCAAGTTCCATGGCCCAAAACTCTTATCTCAGTTTTTTTACATGGACGCATTTTAAAAAATAATTTAGATTTCAGCTTGAATGACCACCTGTTTAGAAAAGCCTTCCCTGATTACCCTATGTAATAATGTTCTCTTTTCCAGGCACTGTATCACATTTCCCCACTTAATTTTTTTCATTGTCCTCCTTGCTATCTGAAATGATATTTTGCATTTTTTCTTGCATATTGTCTGCTGACTGCATTAGGATGTAAGCTCAATGACAGCAGGAACTTTGTCTGCCATGTTGTGTCCCTTAATTTTTAAAAGATGACTGGCTTCTGGGTAGGCAATGTGTTGGAGAACAAGAGATGAAGAGCTTAGAATAAATAGTTCCTGGCATATATGAGGCAATAGCACATATTTGTATGATATAGGAATATGCATTCTTCCAGCTGAGTCTCACTTCAAACCATTTGGGGCAAGTTAGGGATGTGTCATTTCCCCCATTTTATATATAGGGAAATTGAATGTTAGGTAAGTTTTCCAATGTAACTCAGTTAATATGTAGCAGAATCTCATACTTTCCCAAATACACCAATCTCCCCCATCCCAACAGCAACATGAACAATGATAATGGAAATATTTCTTTTTTTAAAATCACTTTTCCATGTGTAAGGTACTTGCATTAGTTATCTTTGGCTGCCGTAACAAATTGCCCTAAAGTAGGTGGCTTAAAACAACAGAAATTTATTTTCTCACAGTTCTGGAGGTTGGAAGTCCAAAATCAAGGTGTTGGCAGGGCCGCACTGCCTACTTCCTACAGAGGCTCTAGGGGAGAATCCATCTCTTGCCTCTTCCAGCTTCTGGTGGCTGTCGGCATTCCTTGGCTTATGGCTGCATCTTTGCTGCTGTCTTCACATTGCCTTCTTCTGTGTGTGTTTGTGTGTGCATCACAAAAACTCCCTCTGCCTCTCTCTTATAAGGATACACATGATTATATTGAGATAATCCAGAATAAGCCCCTCCTCTCAAGATCCTTAATTTAATCACATCTTTTGCCATATAAGGTAATATTTGCAAATTATGGGGATTGGGACATAGACATATCTTCGGGGGAGGGGTCATCATTCAGTCCAATATAGTGCTCTTAGTATTCTTATTATATAACTCTACCTAATGGGCCAGTTTCTTTCATTCATTTCATTTAACAAATATTCGGTGAGAACCTAGTACATGCTTTTCATACTACTAAAAATTTGGTATAGGCTGGGCATGGTGGCTCACACCTGTAATCCTAGCATTCTGGGAGGTTGAGGCAGGAGGATTGCTTGAGGTCAGGAGTTTGAGACCAGCCTGAGCAAGAGCAAGTCCCCATCTCTACTAAAAATAGATAAATTAGCCAGGTGTCATGGCATGTGCCTGTAATCCCAGCTACTCTGGAGGCTGAGGCAGGAGGATCACTTGAGCCCAAGAGTTTGAGGTTGCACTGAGCTATGATAGTGCCACTGAACTCTAGCCCTATCTTCAAAAGGAAAAGAAAAAGTTATATGTGGATTTTTGACCACGCAGGGGGGAGGATGTCAGCATCCCAACCCCCCACATTGTTCAAGGGTCAACTATATTTCATAATTTATTTAATTTTAAAAAACTTAAGGTAGAGAGTAGGTGATGTTCATCTGTAAGAAACACTTCTGAAAGGTGACTACAATTACTGGCAGCAATTTAGATGAGTTAGGCTTCAAGTGATGTGCAATTCCTACTATTTTCTTTCCAAAGTAATAAAGCATATATGAATGCCAGTTACTGAGAATATTATTATAGGGACAATACTACATCTATTCTCATTTATTAAAAAGAAAATCACTTTCAAACTTTGGTACTTTATAATTTTTATTAGTGACAATACTTATTTATAATATAACCAAATTGAACAAAATGTGCTAAAATGACACGGTTGAAGAATCATTATTCTAGAAAATCCAAAGTATTGAACTGAAATATAGACATTTAAGTGCAATAAAACAAGTTTTAATCTTGCTTGGAGGGCAGAAAGTACACGTCCACAGCACAGATTATGCACAGTAATAATTTATAAAATGATCAAGTTTGTACTTTAAAGAATGCTTTCGTATGCAAGAGAAATATTCTTATTTCCATTTTATTTATTTTTTATTTCAGCATATTATGGGGGTACAGATGATTAGGTTACATTTGATGCCCTTGCCCCCTCCTCTTATTTCCATTTTATAGATGAGAAAACTGAAGTTTGGTAGAACTCACTTGTCCATATCTATTTCTTAAACTTTTATTCCAGTGGTCTTTCCTTGACTTTATACTTCATCTCTTAATAAGAGTAAGGAGAAATAATGAGAGACTAGAAAAACAATAGAAAAGATCAATGAAACTAAGAGTTAGTTCTTTAAAAAGTTAAACAAGATTGATAAACCTGTAGCTACACTGAGAAAAAAAGAGAGAAGACAAATAAAATCAGAAATGAAAAAGGAGACATCACAATTGATACAACAGAAACACAAAAGATCATAAGAGACTACTATGAACAACTGTACTGTGACCAAATATATAACTATTATATATCCAACAAATTGGATATATAACCGAGATTGAATTATGAAGAGAGAGAAAATCTGAAAAGACCAATAACAAGTAAGGAGATTGAATCAGTAGTAAAAAGCCTCCCATCAAAAAAAGCCCAGGACCAGATGGCTTTACTGGTGTATGCTACCAGACATGAAATATTTTTGATTACTCAATTTCTTTATTCATTATTGGTCTGTTCAGGTTTTCTACTTTTTTCATGGTTCATTCCTGGTAATTTGTACGTGTCTAGGAATTTGCCCATTTATTCTAGGTTATCCAATTTGTTGGCATGTAATTGTTCATAGTAGTCTCTTATGATCCTTCGTGTTTCTGTGGTATCCATGTTATGTCTCCTCTTTCATTTATCATTTTATTTATTTGAGTCTTCTGTCTTTTTTTTTTCTTAGTCTAGCTGATGGTTTGCCAATTTTGTTTATCTTTTCAAAAAAAACCTCTTATTTTGCTGATCTTTTCTATTGTTTTTCTAGTCTATTTCATTTATTTCTGCTCTAATCTTTTTCTTTAATTTTTAAGGGGAGACAAAGAGTGAAAGAGGGCAAGAGAGAACTGTTCGAATCTTTATTATTTCCTGCCTTCTGTTAACTTTGGGCTTAGTTTGTTCTTTTTCTAGTTCCTTAAGGTGTAAAGTTAGGTTGTTTATTTGAGATCTTTCTTTTTCCTTAATGTAGGCATTTATTGCTGTAGACTTCCCTCTTAGAACTGCTTTTGCTACATCCCATAAGTTTTAGTATGTTGTGTTTCCATTTTAATTTGTCCCAAGATATTTCTTTGTGTGTTTTTTTTTTTTTTTTTTTTGAGATAAGAGTCTCACTCTGTTGCCTGGGCTAGAGTGCTGTGGTGTCAGCCTAGTTCACAGCAACGTCAAACTCCTGGGCTCAAGCGATTCTCCTGCCTCAGCCTCCCGAGTAGCAGGGACTACAGGCACGTGCCACCATGCCCGGCTAATTTTTTTTCTGTATATATTTTTTAATTGTCCAGCTAATTTCTTTCTATTTTTAGTAGAGACAGGGTCTCGCTCTTGCTCAGGCTGATCTCGAACTCCTGAGCTCAAACAATCCACATGCCTTGGCCTCCCGGAGTGCTAGGACTACAGGTGTGAGCCACCGCGCCTGGCCCCATAACCCGTTTTGACTGGATGGTATTTAAGCTTCTGAACCCTGTTTGGGGGTAGATAATTACTTTGTGGTTCTTCCTGTACACAGGTTAATAAAATTTTTTATGTCTTTTCTCCATTTAATCTTCCTTCTGTGAGTTGATTTTTCAACAAATCTTCAGAGGGCAAAGGGGTGCTTTCCCTTGGCCCCTTATGAAAGAGGACCAAGGGAATTTGTTTGCCCCTTCCACCGTATGAAGATGCAGTGAGAAGGCACCATCTAGGAATCAAAGCAAAGGCCCTCACCAAACACTGAATCTGCTGGTGCCTTGATTTTGGATTTTCCAGCCCCCAGACTGAAAATAAATTTCTGTAGTTTAAAGGATACGGTATTTTGTTGTAGCAGACCGAACAGTCTAATACGCTCTCAAACCAATCCTCCATAACAGAAAGACTAGAAGGGGAAGTGATATGAAATTTAGCTTGACTTGAATGAAGTTTTCAGTTTTATGTGGCATAATAATCTCTCTAGGGAAGACAATTAGGAGGAAATGATTCTGATTAGACAAAAATAATACACAATTTTTTTTCTCATTGACTAAAGAGTCTTGCTGTCTCCCTTGGTCCAACTAAGACAGATAGAGGCACAGAAAGACAAATTACTAATAGGCACCAGAAGGAGAGTAAGACCAGCAGTTAATCCAAAAAAAGGCCCATTATCCCATTCATGTGCAATTTTCCCCAGGACTTACCTGAGACCTTAGGTAAGAAAGGGGATAAAGGAAGGATATGTTAGGTGAGTGGCACAGTCAAGTAGGCTGTGAAATAGACCTCATGAGCCTGGGTGTTAATCAGTCTGTGTTAGAATAGAAAGCTATACTTTGGAAATTTGAATTTTCCTTTTTGTAGTTTCTTTATTGAACTTCCTTTTGGAATCCAGTATTTTTTTTTTTTTTTTGAGACAGAGTCTTGCTCTGTTGCCTGGGCTAGAGTGCTGTGGCGTCAGGCTAGCTCACAGCAACCTCAAACTCCTGAGCTCAAGCGATCTTCTGCCTCAACCTTCCAAGTAGCGGGGACTACAGGCATGCGCCACCATGCCTGGCTAATTTTTTCTATATATTTTTAGTTGTTCAACTAATTTCTTTCTATTTCGAGTAGAGACTGGGTCTCACACTCTTGTTCAGGCTGGTCTTGAACTCCTGACCTTGAGCGATCCACCAACCTTGGCCTCCCAGAGTGCTAGGATTACAGGCGTGAGCCACCACACCCGGCTGGAATCCAGTATGTTTTAATAAAACTCACCTTGAAAAAAATCTCAAATGCACTAACAACAAGAGAAGTAAATTTTGTTACTTACTACTATGGGTCAGAGGGAAATGTGAGATAGTATAACTTGGGGCCAGACAGAGTTGCTGTATTTATTCTACTATGTGCTAGGCATTGTGCTAAGATGTTGGGAATATAATGAGGAAGAAGGCAGAAATGGTCTCTGCTTTCATGTAATTAAAAGTCTTTTGGGGAAGAAAGACACTGAAAAAGAAATTCAAATGTGACGTGTTATGAATGAGGAAGTAGAAGGTGCTATGGATATTAGTAAAGAGAGCAGTTAAAGATGAACAGAAGAGAAGGTGTCAGTGGAAAGAAAGCAAAAGCCAAGCTAAAAACCAGGAACACTTAGAAATGGGTGGGGATGGATAGAGATCCATGAAGCTAAGATTTGACTTGCTTGACTTCAAGTAGGTTGAATATTGCAGTTAGGGAAGTATCCTATCATTTTTCTTTCTGGATCTTTGTCCAGAAAGTGGGAGCATTTTGAAAGATTTGGTCTGAATCAAGGTTCTTTTATTATTTTTATGGATAGGTTAATACTGTTATACACAACAGGGCTACAGAATATGGGAGATGGGGTTACTGTCCCCAAAGAGCTCATAGCCTTGCTGGAGAGACAATGTATAAACATATATAAAAAAAGAGGTCTGTTAGGAGACTATAAATGAATATAGCCTTAATGAAGACAGAGGAAGAACTTTCTATGGGCAGAAATAATAAAGGATGATGTCTTGATAGAGTTGTCCTATTTTAGAACCTATTGGTAAGAGATGACGTTCTGACACAGGGCTAAGAGTACAAGGCTTGGGTCTAAAATTAGGCTAGGATTCCTTAACCTCTGCACTATTGACATTTTGGGCCAAATAATTCCTTGTTATGGGGGCCTGTCCTATGCATTTTAAGATGTTTAGCAGCATCCCTGGCTTCCATCTACTAGATCCAGTAGCAATATTCTCCCCAGTTGTGACAGCCGAAAATGTCTCCTAACATTACCAAATGTCCCCAGGGTGGGGGGTAAAAATCCTATCCAACCCAGTTGAGGACCACTGCGTTAGACATTCCCACCCTGTTTGGCCTGCCTGATAGCAAAGGAGGCCAAATATAGGTTCAGCAATTCAGTAGCCAAAGATGGGTTGACCTATAGTTATGATGAGATAAATGGTTGGCATCAAGATTATACATTTTTGTGTCTAGAAGGGAGATCTTGGATTTTAGAATGCTGAGATGAAAACTTCACTTTCAGAATGAGGCATATGGGGGTGAGTTGTCCTTGAGACAGTGACCAAGACAAGATAGCTACTTAGGGCCAATCAAACAAGACAGATAATTCCATATTAAGTCTCGCTCAAAGGGAAGATAAAAATCTGCTCAAGTATCTATCAAGGATCTCAGGTGCAAATGTGTCAACATATAAGAGATATTGTGTCAACATATAGGAGATGAAGTATGGACAAGCTATGGCAGGTAGAAACAGGAGATGTAAAATTTCACTTTCTTTGGCTTTGGGTTTATTAGTATAGCGATGAACTAGATAAACTTTTGTTTTTTCCAACTCCAAAGTTACATAATACATATGAAGTGGAGGAAGATATTTTAATAATATTATGTGCCACTTATTAAGTGTCTGCTATGTTCCAAGCACTTTCATATGTTTTCTCACTTAATCCTCACAACAACTTTGTGAGGTATTACTATCCTAATAGCACAGTTAAGGGGTCAATAATCTACCCAAGGTTATATAGCTAGTAAATGGACAAATCAAAATTCAAATCCAAATTTGCTTGACCCCCAAATCCTTGAACTTTCCAGTCACCACGCTGTATTCTAGGTATAAGAGAAGAATTAATGTGAAGGAAATTTTAGTTTCAGCAAGGGGTTGGGTGGAGGCAATGAGTAGTCTGGCTGAAAGGGGGGATTGTGTAAGGATGAGTCTTCACTCAAACACACAAAGGTTCATAGTAAATATTTAATAAAAGTTTTAAACTAGTATTGTGTTTAATTGTGGGATTTTGTTTGAGGGAGGCACTGTAAATGCTGAGTATCCTAAATATGAATAAAATTTTATCCCTGTTTTTAAAGAACTCTCAATCTGGTATAACCAATACTACTAACAATTCTATGGTATAATATTAATACTTACTCTGAACAAAATGTTGTGAGAGCTTTGGATTGATGCTCAACCCTTTCTCATCTGCATAGCTGGAAAGCTAACAAGTGACATTTCCCAGACTCCCTTTCGGTTAGGATTTCAGACAAGACTGGGTTCAATGCATCTTGTGAGAAGTGAATCTAGAACCAAGCCATGTGAAGAGAGAGGAAAGATGCATGGAGTCTAATTTGCTGTGTGGGTTTGGCAGAAGTAATGTGTATGACTTTGAAACCAGTGATTTCCTATAACAGCAGCAACAGCTGAGGTAATGAGGTTTGTGTGGTAAGCAACAATAATGGCAGTAGGTTCCTACAGCAATGGTAGTGGGAGCTTTTCTAACCATGGTAGAAACAGAGTGGTTGAGAGTGCTGGAGGTTGTTACAAGGAGTTGGAGCTAGAGCTAGCTCCTTTAGTCCTTTCAGTGGTTTTCTAAGCAGTCAATTCCTTGCTTTAAATATCTTTATGCCTAAACGTGACTGGATTCTCTGTTATGGAACTGAACAGTGATTAATGCAAAAATAAGAAAAGTTGTAAGCAACTGACTTTCCAGGAAATGGGAATGTAGGATGAATTATCCTGAACTGTTTGTTTGTATCTGAAGGCAGTGGGGATCTGGTTACTGTTAGAGGAAACTGGTAGTTCATGATACACAGTGGAGAAATAGTTATTCTCATCTGTGGATTGTTAAACTAGTAAGATGTAAGTCAGAGACCATCTCTGCCATCACATAGAGAGAGCCTCCCAGGAGATAAACATAACAGAGGAAGGCCAAGCCAAGAGATGACAAGAGATAGAGTCTTACTACCATGATTTGAGTCCCTGGATCCAGGTCTATCCAATTTAAGTTATATAAGAAAATATATTCTGTTTTTGTTCAAAAAAAAAATGATCATCTGTGTTCACCTGGAATGAAGTGCCTATTAAAAACAGGGTTTGGTGAACCAACTGGTTGCTGCAATAGACCATTATAGAAAGCACAAAGACTACAAAGGTAGGAGTTGTGTTGATTGCTTCTACATATGCTAGAAAACTTAAAATTATAGGCTTAAGATTTCAAAGTCTTAGTTCAGGGCATGTTCAAAAAACCAGAAGTTTTTTACGATTGCCCTAAAACCTCCCTTATCTCTTATAGCCACAAATCTAACAAACCAAAAATTAGAAGGAGAATCTGATTCAGTAGATTATGACTGAGGTAGAATTAAGAATTTTACTTGATCTCTGATGTGGAAGTTAGGGCATTGACTAGAAAAGAGTGGGACTCAAAAAATGGTATCCTGTGCTCCCAAAATCCATCCAGTATCCCATGCCTACAGAAGCAACCTCCTTCCTCCCCTGATGAGGCTGGTCTTACCTTTTTTGAAAACTGTACTATGATCTTATGATAGCCAGTTTCCAAGAAGGCCTCAGTGATTTCCATTTCCTAGTATTAAATACCTCAGTATAGTCCCCTCTCACATCAGTAGAGTTGACCTAGGTAACCTATAAAATATTGAAGAAATGATATGTATGATTTCTGATGGTAGGTCATAAAAATATCATAGTTTCTGCCTTAGATCTGGGGAAAGCCAGATGCCATGTTGTGAGGACACTATAGAGAAGTCTACATGGTGAGGAACCAAGGCCTCCTACCAACAATCAGCACTAACTTACCAAATGTGTGAATAAGCCATCTTGGAAGCAGATCCTCCAGCCCCAGTCAAGCCTTCTGATGACTGTGGCCCCAGCTGACATCTTGACACCAGCCTCATCAGAGGACCTGAGCCAGAACCACCCAGCTAAGCCAACTCTAGATTCCTGATCTAAAGAAACTGTGTGAGACGTTTGCCATTTTCAGTTGCTAAATTTTGTGCAACTTGCTACACGATAATAGATAATGTAGGCCTCATTTTGCACAGGGATATCTATTTTTCTCCTCTTCCACCCTATCTCCTCTAATTAACTCCACACCTATAAATTGAGTTACAGCCTAGCATGCTCCTAAGGGACCAACTACAAAGTAAGTCTGGGAAGAGAAAGATTACATGTCAGAAGAATGGCAAGATTTTGCTAAACTGCATTAGCAAAAAGCTGGGGAATATGTGTAGGAATAGACTCTTAAGGGGGCAAGACCAGGGAAAGAAGAATGTAATTTTAGATTGGGCCAAATTTATTGATACAAAAACACTTGCCAGAGATTCTGGAGTCACATTAGTTTGGGTAGCTAGGGGTATTCTAGTTATGCTCACTTAATTAAAAACTAGACTCAACTAGTGACCGAAACTAAATAAAGTTGAGTTGCCATATATTTCTTGATATAATGTTTAAGACAAGCTCCAAAGGTATGGAAAGAATGCAACATTGAAGTGGGTTGTTATTTGTATTGGATTATCTACCCTTGGGTCCCCAAAAGGGCCTAGAGCACATTATCTTCAAACCATAGCATGAATAAATAGATTGGTGAGGATAGTACAAGCATCCCTGAATATGACCGTAATGGCTGTTCTCTGGGGATAAAAATTTCATTATGTTGGCATTGAAATGGGCTTTCTACTTTCAGTGATGGTGGGGGATCCTGAGGTGGCAGAGGCCAGGTAGTGGAACATAACTTCCATAGTCACACTGGGCACAATTGCCAAGTATAGTCAGAGTGGTAATTGAAAGTTTTGACCTACAGAGATCTTTGGTGGTGGCTAATTGCTTTTTCTTAAATCTAATTTAATTATTGTATTGTATTTATTTGTTTATTCGAGACAGGATCTCACTATATAGTTCAGGCTGTTCTCAACTCCTGGCCTCAGGCAATCCTCCTGCTTCAGCCTCCCAAGTAGCTGAGACTGTGGGTGTGTACCATGGCACCCAGCTGGTGGTGGCTTACTGATCATGGAGTTTCTATTAAATAGTACTAAAATAGAGATGAGTAGTTCACTAAGGTCTTAAAGACTTGTGCAAATGAACAAACTCTAGGTTGGGAAAACAGAGGCCTCATAGAGAGACACCACTAAGAGTAATAGCCCTCATCCATTTCCTAGTCCTGGGAAGCTCACAGATCCAGATGCCCTTGAATACAGAGTATGCTATGTACACTTGAGGAAGAAACTTGTGATTATATCAAAAGTATGTTATATAAATCTCTCTCTCAGCCTTTCCCTAAAGAGACATGTAGCTATTTGCTTGGGTAAAACTGCACAGCGGGAAGGGAAACCTCTTGACCTCTAAGAGATTATTATACGATAGCGTTAATCCCTGGTGATCCAGAATGCTATGCTCACAGACTCACTGGTCCTACTATATACCCCATCATCCAGAAGCAGCTGGCCTTTAGAACTCTTGAATGGCTTTTTGAAGACTAAGTTCCAGTGCCAGTAGGGAGGGAATACTTTGTAAGGTTAGGGTGTTGCCCTATTGCAGGAATTAGCAAATTACAGTCTGAGGGCAAATATGGTCCACATCCTGTTTTTGTACAGCTTTCAAGAATGGTTTTTAGACTTCTTAAGTGTTATAAGCAAAAACAAGGAATATGTGACAGATACCATATGTGGCCTTTAAAGCCTGGAATATTTACTATCTGGTCCTTTACAGAAAAAAGTCTAACTCCTGTCCTACAGCATTATGTGCTGTGAACCAGCAACCAACATAAAATACTGTTTTCCCCTTATCTACATCACCTGGGAAACCCTGGAGTGAGATAAACACCTCCCACTGTTATACCCAACTGATCCACTCACAAAATGGTTTGCTTTGTATTCCCACAACTTTGAGCTTGGCCTTTTTAGAGTCTTAGCATCCAAGGAAGGAATGTTCTCCCCAGAAAACCCAAGAATGGTTCCACTTAACTGGAAGTTTATACTTCCAGTTTATAGTTGATTATTTGCAGCCTTTCATGCCATTGGAACAATAGGGGGAAAAAAGAGATAACTGAATAGGCTGAGATGATTTATTCTCGATTGACATCAGGTGAAATATAGTTGCTGTTACACAATAGGAGTAAGGATGAGAATGTCTTGAACCCACAAGATGACTTGGTTGCCTCCTAGTATTGCCATGTATAGTGGTAAAAGTTAATAGGAGTCTATAGTAACGCAATTCAAGCAGAACCACCAAGGACTCCAATTTCTCAGGAATTCCACATCATGTGAAAACCTCAACTAGCTATGGATGCCAGCAAAATTAATATGGAATAGATGATGAAGGAAAGATGTTGTAAACAGTGGCCTCAAGAATAGTTGTAGAAATAAAGATGTAGTGGCTACCCATCTTCTTTGTTCTGTTTTGTATATATCTATATATGTTAATTATTCTCATTGACTAGTTTTCTCTCCTACTTTATATAAGATATATTTGTAATTTAGCTAATGGTATTGTAATTATGTTAATTTTTAAATTAAATTAAATTTTTTTTGAGACAGAGTCTGGCTCTGTCACCCAGGTTAGAGTGCACAGGCGTTATTGTAGCTCACTACAACCTCAAACTCCTGGGCTCAAGTGATCCTCCTGCCTTGGCCTCCCAAGTAGCTGGGACTACAGGTGTGCACCACCACACCCAGCTAAGTTTTTCTACTTTTAGTAGAGATGGGGTCTCGCTATTATTCAGGCTGGTCTTGAACTCCTGACCTCAAGCGATCTTCCCGTCTTGGACTCCCACAGTGCTAGGATTACAAGTGTGAGCCACTGCACCAGGCCTATGTTAATTTATTAATTTTGATAATTATATTATGGTTATATAAGATATTGATATTAGAGGCAGCTAGGTGATGGGTATCAGTACCATTTTTGCAACTTTTCTGTAAGTTTAACTTTATTTCAAAATTAAAAGTTACAAAAAGCACATTATGAAAACACAAAGAATATGTAATTTAGAAATACATATTATAAAGAGATGACATTTTAGATGCCACATGGTAATAAAATACAAGATGCACTTAAGTAATGTTTGATCATTCTTTTTTTAAATGCAAATTGTATTAAATATACTTTATAAATTGCACTAGAGTCATACCAGGAATTTTTCTTCATTTCTATCATGTCTTTGATTATTTCCTCCTTAAAATTCTTGTCTCTTTGGAACTATGAGAGAGATATTGGAACCTCTGGATTTATCTTAAATATCTCTTAAATCACTCTCCCCCAATATACTTGTTCTTTTGGAATAATTCTTCAGCTTCCAGTGTTGCTAATTTGCTCTTCATCAAAGTTCATTTGCTGTTTAATCCATCTTTTAATTTTTAAAATTTTAATAATCTTTAACTGGTTATTTTTCATAAAAGTTAGTTCTTACTTCATGGATGCTATGTTCTCTCATATTCTTCTGGGGATATTTTGTTATAGAATGGAATTTTAAAAATGCATGTAAGGTGTTTAGAACAATGCCTGACACCATACCAGGATGCACTAAATAAATATTAATAATTAACATTTCAAAGATCTTCCTCTGTTTACTCTAATAACTATTTACTTGGGTTTTAGTTCTTTTGTTTGTTTATTGGTGTCACCCTTTCATGGTATTGTTTTTCCTTGGGTATTGGGTGGTTCCTGATTTTGTTCTCATCTTGGTATTATCTGTTTTCTGTGCATGATGCTGTTTCTGTTTATCATAGTTTGCTCTAGTGATTGCGAGAGAGGGATAAGATGTAATCTTGGACAGGATATGCTAGTGGCTAGTATTCAGAGTGTGAAATGAGGCTTCCCTTCCCAGATGTAGCCATTAGGGTACTGCCTGCCTTATCTGCCCCATGTTTCCAGAGTCACTGTGCTAGTCAGGGGCAAACACCATTCCGAGGTATCTTTGGCTTTGAAGAATGGGAGAAGAAGCCCACGCAATCAGAGGTTTCAAATTCCATTCCCCAACTGTTATTTTTTATGGTTGCTCTAGGACCCTGTGCTCTCCCCGACTTAAACCCCCCAACTCCACGTATCTATCACCTCTGAGTTTGAAGTCTGATTCTTGCTCTGCCAATTTGATTCCATCTGTCCTCTAACTTTCAGAGAGTCTTCAGAATCTCAGAATTCCAAATCTGCTGGTAATCTTGGGCAATAATCTTGGGCTATTTATTTATTTATTTTTACAACTCAGAGCCTTGGTCACCTGGTAAACTCAGATTCATGGTTCAAGACTCAAAGTATTTTTTCCTCTATGAGTTCTTCCTTGACTCATACTTCTTTGACCATATTTCTTCTCTGAACTTACATAGTTCCTTGTATACATCATTATTGTTATTTACAAATGTCTATGTTCTTCCCTATTAAACTGTGAATAAATTAACAAATAAAAGATATGAGGCTGAGGCGGGTGGATTGCTTGAACTCAGGAGTTCGAGACCAGCATGAGCAAGAGCGAGACCCTGTCTCTACTATAAATAGAAAGAAATTAGCCAAACAACTAAAAATAGAAAACATTTGCTGGGCATGGTGGCGCGTGCCTGTAGTCCCAGCTACCCGGGAGGCTGAGGCAGGAGGATTGCTTGAGCCCAGGAATTTGAGGTTGCTGTGAGCTGGGCTGACGCCATGGCACTCTAGCCTGGGCAACAGAGTGAGACTCTTTCTCAAAAAAAAAAAAAGATATGCTTTCCAAAGGTCTGTTAGTAATACTAGCGTGTCCACCAGATTATTTTCCTTAGATGCTGTTGCTGACAGGTAACAACTACTTTGTGTGCTTTTTAAAAAATGAAAACTCTAATATCATTAAATTTTGGAATTTATTACTACAGACCAAGAATGAAAAAGGTTTAACTTGCCCTACCTATGAAGAAAATGAATAGGTTGAGCAATCCTCGGAGAAACAATTAGGATGAAAGTAGCTTCTTCTATCCTAGAGAACAGATTTTTAATGCTTTAGAAAGATTAATTTCTAAGCAAGTTTATGCTAACCATACATCATTCCTATGTATTCATTGGGAGAAGAGTAATAGATGGAGACACTATGGGCTTTGTAGTCAGGCAAACATGACTTGGAATCTCAGGTCTGCCTCTCATTAACTTTGATAAACTGGATAAGCAACTTGAACACTCTGAGCCTGTGGGAGACACCTTCTAAAATGGCTCATAGTGATCTCTGCCTTCTGGTATTCATGCCCTTGTGTAATACAGTCCCACTGAATGTAGGCTGGATCTAGTGACTTGTTTTTAATAAATAGAATATAACAAAAGTGGTGGGGTGTCACTTCCAAAATTAGGTTATAAAGGATCGTGACTTCAGTCTTACTGGTGGTACCCTCTCACTCCCTCACTTTGATGAAGCAATTGGCATGTTGTGAGCTGCCCTATAGAAGCCCAGTTGTCAAGAAACTTCCGACAGCCTGTGAAAAACTGAATCCTGCTGACAGGAGCGAGTTTGGAAGTGCATCCTTCCCCAGTGGAACCTTGAAATGACTGCAGCACTGGCTAACACCTTTACTGTAGTCTGTAGGAGACTGGGAAGCAGTCTGAAGCCAAGCTGCACCTGATTCCTTACCCACAGAAACTGTGAGGTAATAAATACTGATGTTTCAAGCCACTAAGTTTGGGGGTAATTTTTTAGGCAACAGATAACTAACACACAGTCTCAGCTTCTTCGTCTCTAAAATTGGATTGATAGCCTACCTTAGAGTTATCATAATTAAATGAAATAACGTATATAAACAATTTGGCATCCAATATATGATCAAAAAGAAAACATAAGGCTGGGCGCGGTGGCTCACGCCTGTAATCCTAGCACTCTGGCAGGCCGAGGCGGGTGGATAGTTCTGAGCTCAGGAGTTCGAGACCAGCCTGAGCAAGAGCGAGACCCCGTCTCTACCAAAAATAGAAAGAAATTAATTGGACAGCTAAAAATATATATAGAAAAAATTAGCCGGGCATGGTGGCACATGCCTGTAGTCCCAGCTACTCAGGAGGCTGAGACAGTAGGATTGCTCGAGCCCAGAGTTTGAGGTTGCTATGAGCTAGGCTGACGCCACGGCACTTGCCCCAGGCAAGAGAGTGAGACTCGGTCTCAAAAAAAAAAAAAAAAAAAAAAGAAAACATACACACAAAAAGGCAACTATTATTAACTAAAGTCCACTAAGGATCTCTACTAGGCAATGTTGTATTATAATGTAACAGGCTCCATGAACCCCTGTATGTTTTTTGTAATTCTCTCCCTTAACTAACTACTATCCCTTTGAGTTGTTTCCCAGAAATGATCGACTCGATCTCCTGGCCTCAAGTGATTCTGCAGCCTCAGCCTCCCAAAGTGCTGGGATTATAGGCATGAGCCACCATACCTGAAATGATGTATTTTCTCCAAGACAAAGGAGCTGAGATTCTGAAAGCCCCAGGGCAGACTTCCTGATGCCAAGATTCACCATCCCTCACAACCTACCTGTAATGTATATAAGCCCCTTGTGAGATATAGCACAACCTACTCCAAGGCATGTGACCCTTCCTTTAAAAGCCCATGATCTCTCTTAGTTGGAGAGACAGATTTGAGGCAGCTCTTCCTGTTCTCCTGACGAGGTGTCTGTTGTATTAAAAATTCCTTTCTTCCTTGGTAATCCTCGTTGCCTCAATACTGAGATCTGTGTGAGATGAGCAACTGGACTTACACCAAAACCCTCTTGGGGTTTCGACAACAATAACACTGTCAGTATTAAAATAATGATTTTTAATAATGCTATAGCATTTCACATAGTGATTTTACGTATATTTTTTAATTCTCATAGCAGGGCTGTGAGGAAAACAGAGAATAAAATATTATTTTTCTTAAAAGAGATGAAGAAAGTGATATTTAGAGCAGTTAAGTGACTTAAACAGGTCCACAACTAGAAAATGTCAGAGCTGGCATTCAAACCTAATCCATTTCCCATCATGAACATATTACATTCAACACATTTAATTAACAACTATTAGGTATCGGGCATTATTCTAGGCGCTGAGGATACAGAGGTGGATAAGAAAGTCAAGGTCCGTGCCCTCAGAGAGCTTATATTCCCTGTTATACACTATAAAATTAGAAATAAGAATTTAAACTTTTCATTAATTAAAGCTTTCCTATATTTAGTCTGAATTTGTGTGTTTTTAAACATTTTATGACTTGGAAATGTGACATTTATTTTATCATTAACTGAGTCCATTTCACTAGCAGTAATGTAATACAAGGCAGAAACATGGTTGTGTGTTTCAGTACTCGACTAGCTAAATACCAAATAAATGCTCCATACATACACCAAACAATTCTTCATTGATTTTGATAATAGAGTTTGTGTCTTGAACTTCTCAGGCCTTTGTTTCATAAGCATTATTCATTTCTCATGTTCTGGCATAAAGTTTAGTTGATGAAAGTCTGTCTTTTTCCTTGAGTACAAAATTATGCAAAAATAGAATAGGCACAGTTTAGGGGTGTTGCACAATTTAGGATTGCTGGAATTACTTGATGTATGCAGGAACAATGTGAGAACTTTGTAACTGGAAATCAGTTTACTGTGAAAATATTAGGAAGACTCAGAACAGACTAGAGCTCTATATTGTATTTGACTGGATACTGAAGCCTTGAGAGTAACTTATTTTCTAGAATAAGTACACATGTAAGTGGCTCCCCATTGAACAAATTTCAATGATCTCTATATAATTCTCTACCTTAACCAACTACTTGACCTTTGAGTTGTTTCCCAGAAATGGTGAATTTTCTCCAACACAAAGGAGCTGCGATTCTGAAGGACCCTGGGCAGACTTCCTGATGCCAAGATTCACCATCTCTCACAACCTGCCCCCAATACATGTAAGCCCCTTGTGAGATTCACCATGACCTGCCCCAAGGCACTGGCCCCTCCTTTAAAAGCCTATGATCTCCCTTAGTGGGAGAGGTGGATTTGAGGCAGCTTCTCCCATTCTCCTGACAAGATGTCTGTTGTATTAACAATTCCTTTCTTCCTTGGCAATTCTCATTGTCTCAATAATGGGATCTTTGTGAGACAAGCAATTGGACCTAGACTGAAACCCCCTTGCAGTTTTGACAACAATTTTTGGAGGCTCATTCAGGATGATGTTCCTCATGGTTTGGTGGCTGTGGAGCAAGGAGAAATCAAAAACTTCCCTTAGCAGGTGCCTGGCCAAATTGCCAGAGGGTGGCTTTGGACTCTCCCACCAGCTCCAATGTTACCGATCTCCAATGCCTTCTTGTTGGCCTCTAACAAATTGGTGATTGCTTCCTGATTGCCTCTGAAGAAAGGAACTCTGGATTTGGATTTTGAAATTACCATAGGGGTGATTGAGTGCTATTTGAAGGTACCACACAGTGGGAGATGCCCCTCTCAATTTGGGAAATTCTTGAGGAATTCCTGTTTGTTTTCAATTGTATAAGCCTCCAACTGTTTTTGAGACAGGTAATTAACGTCACTGTTTTGATTCGGCACTCCCAGGTCTTATTAGGTGAAACTTCAGTTTATTTCTTTGGAACTTCTTGAACTTCTCGTTATGTTGAGTGTTTATCTGTTAGTATGTGGTATGAAAATGTTTAGTCTGTTAAGCTTTTTGTCTCTATTTTCTTTTTGCCTACTTTAAACTTGCTGTTGATAGTATTATAAGCTTGGTCAAAAGTCTGGGAGGTTGAAAGATACCTCTGATGGTAGTTGCTCTTGTGGCAGGTTCTAAGGTCTGAAGGGTTAAAAGACACTCCTGTCCTAATGCCTGGGAGATTAAAAGACATCTCTGTCCTAAAGTCTAGGAGATTGAAAGACATCATCATCCACGGAGGCCACCTGGCTGAGATGCAGGGACACCTGCTGTTGGACAGGGAAAGAAGAATGGTAAATATAATGTGTACAGATTTATGTAGAACTTCAGAGGATCTCATGAAACTTTGGGTGTGTACGTATTTAGATGTATTTTGTATATGTACATGTATTATATGCCTACATAGTACCAAAACTGGCTTATAAATAAAAGGATCTCTCATAAATTAAATAGCCCGAATGCTTTTCAAATTCATGTGAATTTAGTAATCTTTGGTAAACAAGCTGTTTTTTAAAACTTACTGATAAAATAGCAATAAAAAAGGCCTTAAAATTGTCAATACACATTTTTACCTGAATTTAGAGGTCATTTTTGTATTTGAAGGTGTCAGGGTTTGACACAACGGTCATAAAACTGAAAACCCACTCAAAACAAAATGATCTGTGTTTGTATGATTTTTTTTAATAAGTTAATATTGCTGCTTTAATAAAAACAACTAAATATGAGCTACTGGCAAAAATACTCATGTGTTTAACTTTAAGGTTCTTATTCAGGTAAAAATGTAGACATGCCTAAACAAAAATAAGTGTCAGTAAATTAGAATAAATAAAACTCTAAATAAATGATAGCGTAAAAACAGAAACTTACTTAAAAGTTTATGAAGATATTTTGGTTTTGGTCACTTTGAATATTGGTTGTAAGGTAGAATGTTATGTGTATGTTGTGTTGCCATAAGAAAGGCTTTGCCTAGAAAAATTTTTAAAAAGAATCCTTAAACAGTTAATTTTTTTATAGTACTTTGTTTAAAAAATGAACAAAATGGTAATTCTTAGATTCCAAAGAGAATCTTATTTTTTGTTAGTATTACATGTAATTGAATTTGTACTTAAGTAGAAAAATGTTTTGAGACTAATTAGATTGTTTTTAAAATAGCTTGATCTTAGTGTTAAAGCTCTTTTGGAATTTGTCTAGCAGGTTTTCTGGTCCTAGCCAGAAGACTCTCCATACTAAAAAAAAAAAAAAAAACTTGATCTTGATCCTTATGTTAAAAAAAAAAAAGTTATGACTTTGTGCCAACATTTGAGATGCTAAGGATTGATGTGAGAGGTTTATTTGGTCTATGGTCAGATGATGTCATGTCAATAAATTTTATTTTTAGAATTGGTATAGAAAGATCAAATTAGTTAACTTCTTTAAAGAAGGATGTTCTAAAACTTCTACTATATTTATAAACTTAAAGATGTTACATTGTTTGGAATAGCAAGTCTTACATTTGTTATTTTGGTAGTTTTTTTTAAGTTTAAAAGTAATAGTTAAGGACCAGGCATGGTGGCTCACGCCTGTAATCCTAACACCTTGGGAGGTTAAGGTGGGAGGACTGCTTGAGGCCAGGAGTTCAAGACCAGCCCAGGCAACATAGCGAGACCCCATTTCTACAAAAAATAGAAAAATTAGCTGGGCATGGTAGCTCATGTCTGTAGTCCCAGCTTCGCGGGAGGCTGGAGCAGGAGGATGACTTGAGCCCAGGAGTTTGAGGTTGCAGTGAGCTATGATGATGCCACTGCACTCTAGCCCGGGCAACACAGTGAGACCCTGTCTCAAAAAAAAAAAAAAAAAGTAATACTTAAAATTACATTTTGTGATTGTTTCTTGGTCTACGTTTTAAAGTTTGTTTCCCAATTTTGTTTATAAAAATATGTTTAGATATTACATTTGTTTAGACTTTAAATTACTTCATTGAGGGCACATTGGTTGTATATCTAATTTCACATACTATCAAAATGGTTTAGTAAACTGCTAAAATAAATTAGGCAAATGTAAATGAGACAAATGTAATATAATTACAAGAGGTTTGCTATAATCTGCTGCTTTTGCAGCTTCTCAGATCTATATCTCAGAAGTTCAACTTTTGCTATGTCTTATTGCTTTCAGCTTTTCCTCCCTTTGAGAAGGGCTGAGATGATAATCCTATCCTTCAACCTTTTTGTAGGCACCTGTAACTTTTCCCCACCTCTGGCTATAAGTCTGCTGTTAAGATCTGACACTAAAATGTTTACCTTAAAGGTCTGAAAAGCAATGTTTTTTCTCAACTTCTTGATATGTCTAAATTATTCAACATGGTCAAAAATCTTCCTATGCTGTTACTAAGAGTTATATATTCCCCTTCTCAAGGTATTAGTTTTCTAGTTTCTTGTTTCCTTTATAATATTCACTCATGACCCTGGACACAGTCTTCTTATGACCAATAAATTCTGGTACCCTTTTCATGAGGTTTGACTTCCAAGTTGTCTAAATGGGTTTCCTATAAGAAAAAACAATTTTGCTAAAGGATTTTTTTTTTTTTTTTTACCTTTTGGTAACTAGCCTAAAAAACAAAGATTTTATGTTTTGTCAAGATAATTCCTATGTTGTCCTTATTAGGTTTTTTTTTTTTTGAGACAGAGTCTCACTCTCTTGCCTAGGGCGAGTGCCGTGGTGTCAGCCTAGCTCACAGCAACCTCAAACTCCCGGGCTCGAGCAATCCTACTGTCTCAGCCTCCCGAGTAGCTGGGACTACAGGCATGTGCCACTATGCCCGGCTAATTTTTTCTATATATATTTTTAGCTGTCCAATTAATTTCTTTCTATTTTTGGTAGAGACAGGGTCTCGCTCTTGCTCAGGCTGGTCTCAAACTCCTGAGCTCAGGATGATCTGCCCGCCTCAGCCTCCCAGAGTGCTAGGATTACAGGCGTGAGCCACCACGCACGGCCCTTATTAGGTTTTTGACTACTTGGGAAAACTGAGCTTTAAAAAGTTAAGGCTTTTTTTTCTGTATTGTCTTTAAAGTCTTTTGATTATCACTCTTGATTAAGTGAATTGCTATTATTTTTCAGTAACCTGTGATTCTGTTTTGATCCAATGTTTAGAGCCTTTTAACATCTTTGACAAATGTCCACAAAATCTAATTTGAATGTTTAGCTACCTGTGAGCTCCTGTTTTCTGGTCATTGTTGGAACTACGCAGGACTTACAATTTGTTTAGAATGTTATTTGTTCATTCTGATAAAAATCTCTAAATCTTTAGCTCAAATGGTTTTAACAAATGCTTAACGTTTTGTACAGCGAATTGCTATGAGTCTGACAGTAGCTTGATGCTAACAGGTAAGTTAATTTTTTTTTTCAAATTTCAAAA
Source organism: Indri indri (assembly GCA_004363605.1). Classification (NCBI taxonomy): domain Eukaryota; kingdom Metazoa; phylum Chordata; class Mammalia; order Primates; family Indriidae; genus Indri; species Indri indri. The sequence goes on from RJWJ010001996.1 coordinate 93,307, forward strand.
TATTAAGGGGGTACGAATGTTTTAGGTTACATTGGCTGCTTTTGTAATGCTTGAGTCCCAGTCCATCACCCAGATAGTGTTCATCGTACCCATTAGGTAGGTTTTTGCACCACCCCCCAGTAAATTAATTTTATTACCTTGCTTTTGGCATTTGGTTTTTTTTTGTTCTTATGTTGCTTAAAAAGTTTTAAAGTTTAATAAATGCCTGTCCACCTCTATTCCCATCTGGCCCAGAACATTTAATTGGCTGTAAGTCCTTCAGCCACAGGGTCCCATTGAGGAACAAGATGGAACTAAGCCAGGTATCCAAACCACCCCGATATGGCAAAATCAAAGTTTGGCCATTGATGCTGCCTCTGGCAAATCCTGGCCGAAAGTGGGGAAATGTAACACCACCCCCATGGACTGAAGGGATCCCTTTTTGGCCACACTGACCCCAAGGAAAAAATTTAAAACAGAGTTCCTGGCCATGAAGGGAAGGGAGGTCGGACATGCCTTGTTATCTTGAAACTTGGAACCTCCTTCTAAATTGGAGAGAGGCTGTAAATCAAATAGCAGTCCATATCACCCACAAGCAGTTGTGAAGATTCTTGGGTATGGCTGGGTTTTGCCACATTTAGATTCCTAACTTCAGGCTAATAGCAAAATCCCTGTATAAAGCCTTAAAAAAGGGACTGGGAAATGCCACAAGGCTTTCTTGACTGTTAAAAATTAATGACTGCCTCCACATTGGGCCTCCTGGATTTACATAAGCCTTTTGATTTCTTCATTCAAGAAAGGCAAGGAATTGGAATGATGGTATTGACACAAATTTGGGGGGATCATAAGCAAGCTGTACCTTATTTCTCTGAGCAATTGGATGTGGTAACAAAAGGATGGCCTGAAAGTGGTAGCTGCTTCTTACGATATTTTACGAGGAACTGAAAAATTTACCCTTGGGCAACTGGTGACTGTTCATACCATGCATGACGTATTACCCTTACTAGAACAAAAGGAGGATTTTGGTTACCAGCAAGTGGCTGGATGGGTAAATATCAGGCTACTTTGTTAGATAATCCTAATGTAACTCTGAACCTGGTGTCATCGTAAATCCAGCCACTTTGTTGCCTACAAACTCTTGTTCCTTACATTCAGGTTATTGACCACGCGTATTCTAGACTCCAGGATTTGACCGATCAGCCCCTGTCAGACCCAGATGAGGAGCTCTTTATGGATGGAAGCAGCGTTAGGAAACAGGGACAATGCAAAGCTTAGTATGCTGTGGTTCCTGGCCAGAAAGTAATTGAGGCACAAACCCTACTCCCTGGGACATCTGAAAACATGTTTGTCTAGCCTGTCCTTTGGGGATTTTTGTTTGCCTGGCAAGATAACTCTTTAGTTAAGATCTGTCAGTCTATTGCCTCTTCCACTAACCTATCTCACTGCTGGGTCAGCTACCTAAAACTGTTTTCATAAATAACTAGAGGAGGCCGGGCGCGGTGGCTCACGCCTGTAATCCTAGCACTCTGGGAGGCCGAGGCAGGCGGATTATTTGAGCTCAGGAGTTTGAGACCAGCCTGAGCAAGAGCGAGACCCCCGTCTCTACTAAAAAAATAGAAAGAAATTAGCTGGACAACTAAAAATATATAGAAAAAATGAGCCGGGCATGGTGGCGCATGCCTGTAGTCCCAGCTACTGGGGAGGCAAAGGCAGGAGGATCACTTGAGCCCAAGAGTTTGAGGTTGCTGTGAGCTAGGTTGACGCCACAGCACTCACTCTAGCTCAGGCAACAGGGCGAGACTCTGTTTCAAAAAAAAAAAAAAAACTAGAGGAATTTTAGGATGGAGATTACATCCAGGGAACATAGGCCAGTATTTCCTGGGAGGGATTATAGATGGTGATGTGTACTTCTTTTGATATACTTTACTACCTTATTGGGCAGAGGATGGCAACTCAGCAGCATGTACTAAAAATTTCAGTCATAGCCCCAATATATTCATTCTTCCTCATACGCCAACTACACGTCCCATTTCCAGAGGAAGTAGCCAGATAGATGATGTCCTATTCCCTAAGACTGAGGAATGAACTAAAAAGGAGGGGGGAGTTATAACCAGCCCCACATTGAACAAATTTCAATGATCCCTCTATAATCCCCTCCCTTAACCAACTATTTGAACTTTATTTCCCAGAAATGGTGGATTTTCTCCAAGACAAAGGAGCCGAGATTCTGAAGGCCCCTGGGCAGACTTCTTGATGCCAAGATTCACCATTCCCCACAACCTGGCCCCAATGCATGTAGCCCCTTGCCAGATACACCATGACCTGCCCCAAGGCATGTGGCCCCTCCTTTAAAAGCCTGTGGTCTCCCCCAAGGCGTGCGGCCCCGCCTTTAAAAGCCCGTGATCTCCCTTAGTCAGAGGATCAGAGACAGATTTGAGGCAGCTTCTCCCATTCCCCTGACATCTGTCTTAAAAATTCCTTTCTTCCTTGGCAACCCTCGTTGTCTCAATAATTGGATTTTTGTGAGACAAGCAGCTGGACCTAGACTGAAACCCCCTTGTAGATTCAACAACACCCAGTATGACTGTCCCAAAATTTTTTTTCCCAAAGCCTTTCTGAAAAGGGATGTTGGTTTAGCTCCTGATGACATGTGTCAGGTCAAATTATGGTGCTTTGATAGATCATACATATTTTTCAAAACCAGGAAGGGTACTTAAGAAGTGAATTGCTGTTAAGGTAGTTGTATTCTATGGCCATCTTCACTCCTGCCTCTAGAAATAGGTGCTTGGCTGAGAAAAAAAAAATAGTGAATGAATGTTGCTGAATGAATCTGGGAAAATCTTTTAAGGACACCAAAAGTTTTTGAGGCTTTGACAATATACCATGATTTTCTATTTCTTATAGTATAAGAGATGATGTCTAACCTTTTCATATATCTATATCTATATATATATATCTAGAATAGCAAAAATAACATTTTGCATTTTAAAGGCCTTCTTTAAAAATCCCAAAGTACTTCCGAAGTGTTAGGCAATTAGTTCTTCCACAGCTATAACATGGTTATATAATCTACTGCAGAATTAATTGCCTAACACCTACGAAGTGCTCTGAAAATGGACATCCAGAGTGATTTAAAAATTTTTTAGTAGCATAAAGAAAAGCCTTAGAATAAAATCTTATTCTGTCATTCCAAGTTTACCCACTGCTGTACTATTCAGACCAGGGTTCCCTTTACGTATTTTGGGCAGGGAGATAGGGGCTACTTCTTTATATAAAGTCTTAAAATCATGATTCAAGGTGGAGGGAATTTAAAAATTAAGCTAAAAATAATTCCAATAGTGAAATTCTTAAGAGTGAGTCCCCTTTGCTCCTCTGCCCACTAAGAATTCTGGGATCCTCTTTCCAGAAGGACAGGGGAAGAGTTGTGACAGTAAAAAGGACATGGTGGTAGCAATCAACTTGATGAGTTTTGAGGCTTGCCAATTCAACATTCATCCCTTCACTCAATAAATATAAAACCAAAACAAGTCAAATTTGGACATTTTCATAGATCACAGGCCTTTGTTGTCAATGTACTACATTTTTCTTGACAAAAGGTAACCACCATCAAATTTTGCATGCTCCCAAATTTGGATAGTTGTCCAATTTAACAGTGCCACAAAGGGCCTAACATAGTGCCATGTGGGATTACAAAGAGGTCCAAAGAATGGTCCCTGCTCTTAAGATGAAGAACCTTTCAACTAATATGTATATTTTCTAAAGTAGAGTCCTTGAAGTGCTAGATCCCCTCAGAAGCCTTTGACGGTCCCAGTATCATCTAATCTTTGAGCTTTTAAAAATAAAGTCTTATGTGGGTGAATATTCCACCTGTACTAATAGGTCCAAAAATTCATTACAATAGCTTTTCTCTCAACACCTTCACACGTTTGCAAATACCCCTCAGAGTTGGTAACCTAACCCCCACCCATTTCCCCTCAATGGCTTCCCACTGCACTTGAAATAAAATCCAAACTCCTTATATTGGCCAATAAGACCCTAAGTAACCTGTCCCTCTCTACCTTCAGAAAACTACCATGTTTCTGGTGCTCTCTACTTCAGCCATTAGTCTTCTTTCTATTCCTCACACAAAGTTTCTTTCTGCATCAAGATGTTTGCACTTGCTTTCTCTTCACCTGGAATATTCTTTCCCCAATCTTCGTTTGATTGGCTCCATATCACTCAGGCATCAGCTCCAATATCATTTTCTTAGAAAGACCTTCTCAGATCACTCGCAGTTAAGACTGTCCTTCATTTACTTTTTCTTTACTTCATAGCACTTATTTTAGTTTATTTTCTGTCTCTCCCATTAGAATGTAAATTTTTTGAGAGCAAAGATACCTTTTTTTTTGTTTTTTGGTGTTGCTATGGATTTAGTCTAAGTTTGACATTTCTTTCAGCAGGTCTGGAATTTAGGAGGGTAGAGTCAAATGTAGGCATTTAGGTCACCACATTAAGCCTGAAGTTCCAGTTTGTTTGGGGAAAGAGGTTTATTTTGCTCAAAGGTATTTGTAAAGAAAGCCATGCTAACTGTGATGTGACAGATTTCACATTTCAACACATAACGCTTTTAATAGGAAGTTAAAATCCTTTAGAGAATTTGTTTACAACTTTGACAGAAAGCATCCTTTAAGGTAGATGACCACTCAAACTAATCCTGGCTGATAATTTCCTCTGCAGAGCATGTGACTTATTAAGCCTTTTTTTTTTTTTTTTAAATCCCATCATCTTTATCAGGGTCTTCAGCAAATTAAAGGAAAAATGAACAGATTTGTTTTCAAGGTTAATTTCTAACTTCAATTAATACCTGATTCATGACTAGCTCAGCCTAATAAGTAAAATCCATTTATTATCAAGCTGTCCCACTAAAAGAAATGAAATGGCATTTGATGACATCTAATGTCAATACATGGGCTGATTTAGCTTCTAGTCTATAAACTATTACCAGTAGTAGAGTTTCAAGTGCTAACACTATGGCAGATGGCTGAATAACCAGAGGTCAGACTATCTTAGTTTTGGGATGGTACTCATCTCATCATTGCAGCTAAGTTTACCAATAAATTCTAGTTTTACATTGCTTTCCCTTTAGACCACTATATTAATTCAGGTGATTTTGCCTTTCTTAAACTATCTTGAAAAATAAAGGGCATTTATTAGCCTAATTAACAAAAAAATTAAAGGCAGCATAGTAATTAAGTATGGTTCACAGGGCTGGGTGTGGTGGCTTGCACCTGTAATCCCAGCAGTTTGGGAGGCTGAGGCAGGGGGATTGCTTGAGACCAGGAGTTTGAGACCAGCCTGGGCAACATAGTGAGACCTGTCTCTATAAAAAGAAAAAAAAAAAGGGTGGTTCAGTCAGGGCTCTGGTATAATTTCTAATTTTTTCACTCTTGCTTTCTTCTGTGTTAGCTTTGTTCACAGGCTGGTAGCTAGAAAGCTGCAGTATTCCAGCTCCCATGTATGCAGGACATGATCTTCCTTAATAGGAAACGTCTTTTTTTCAAAAGCCTCATAACATTGCCCTTGCTTTTCACTGGCCTGTATTGGGTCACATGCTATTTCTGGACCAATTCCTGTGGCCGGAGTAATAGTATACCTCAGTATGCTTATGTCCAGGTTCCTGAACAATTCTTATAAGGGCAAAAGCATTATACTCACCAGGGTTTTTCAAACAGTGGGTCATAACCCAAGAATGGATCATGAAATTAATTTTTGGGTTCTATCATTAAAAAATTAACAGGAATATAAAATTTGAGACTGTATAACACATATGAAGAGTTACTATGTTTTATGTGTTCAACTTTGGTGAACACACACATGTATGTGGATCACAATGTAAAATCTGTTTCTTTTTGTGGATTAGGGTCAAAAAAAGTTTGAAAGCTACTCTGTTAGACAAAACAGGTTCACCACTCTCAAAGCTGGAGTGGGGTCAGCTTCTGCTTAAGTCATGGGTTATGTAGGAAAAGAATGGATACCAAATCAGGATATGATTTGGGAGAGGAAAATAGCTGGGGAGATAGCCAACAATTTTCACTGCAGTCTGCTTCACACTTTAGTTCCCATTTAATCTACATGGATTCCAATATAGTCATAACCAAACATTTTCGTTCCCCTTCCAATGTTTTCTAAATTTCCAAGTACAACTTTCCAAAAAACAAAAACAAAAACACAAAACTTCATTCCCTCCATCCAATAAGTATCTACAATGGAGCAATTTATACATTTTATCATTTGGTTGGTGGAAAGTATTAGGGTAAAACACTCATTGAAAAAGCTTGGCTTCCAAGGGAAACAATACATATTTCAAATGACTGAGCATATCTTATTATCACCCTAATCAAGCTTTAAATTTAGATACTGTCTGATAGATACTTTAGAACTCATTCTAATTCAACCTCTTTAGCTTAATAAATGAAGACACTAAGGCCTAGAGAGGGGGATGAACTCAAGGCAATTAATTAGTTGCAGAACACAAGTCTCTTGACATCCACTTCATAATTCTTTCCATTGTACTAATGAACAGCACAGTAATTATATCAACTTTAAAAAATAAAAGTAAATGTGTACAGCTGATGGATTCTTTCAAGAAATACAGGTGAATTACATTTTGGGCAATAAAATTGCATTTTTAAGGCAACAGGGGAGTTAAAGAAATGCTACTTTTGAAGTGTATGAAAGGCAAACTAGTTACTACCTTATCTGTTTCAGCAAGGCTGAGGGTTATAATTTTTTGTAATGTTATAGTATGAACTGTATTTCACCTTATTTTTTTTGTTTTACCTTTTTGTGTGTATTTCACCTTAATACTTTACTTTTTAAACTAAGAAATTTAATTCCCTGTGCATTCTTTATAGGATTAGAAAATTGCCAAGTTTTATAGAAGACCCAAAATAAGTCATAGCTACAAAAAGCTTATGATTGGTGTATCTATGAATGCATGGTGGTAGGGCAGGATTGATGTACGAAATAATCCTCATTAAGAAATTGAGGCTGGATATGGTGGTTCATACTGGTAGTCCCAGCTATGCAGGAGGCTGAGGCAGGAGGATTACTTGAGCCCAGGAGTTTGAGGTTGCAGTGAGCATGATGATGCCACTGCACTCTACCCAGGGCTACAGAGACTCTCTCTCTCTAAAAAAAAAAAAAAAAAAAAAAAAAAATTGAGGCCAGACAGGGTGGCTCATGCCTGTAATCCCAGCACTTTGGGAGACCAAGGTGGGAGGATCGCTTGGGGCCAGGAGTTGGAGATCAGCCTGAGTAACATAGCAAGACCTTGTCTCTACAAAAAATAAGAAAAATTAGTTGGGCTTGGTGGTGTGCACCTTTAGTCACAGACACTCAGGAGGCTGAGGTGAGAGGATCACTTGAGCCCAGAAGTTCGAGGCTGCAGTAAGTTATGACTGCACCACTGCACTCCAGCCTTGGTGACAGAGCAAGACTTTAAAAAAAATAAAAAGGAAAGAAGTAATTTCAATTACTTTCAATATAGGGATTAAAAGTGGGAAAGTCCTTTTGGGTTAGACACATTAATTTTACTGTTTCATGCATAAACAGGAAGGGTAGCTGCCACTTGAGGGTACCATGAGAATTTAGTCCCCAAATATCTCTTCCATTATTGAGGCTTCCTTCTTGCTCCAGATAGAGCCTCTAGTTTTGCAGTCTCATGCATGTTGTACTGGCAGAATGGTACCCAAAGGACTTTGCAAGTATGAAGTATGTAAGAAAGGGAGGCTGGCAGTGCTCATTACTTTGTCTGCTTTGATTTTATTTATAGAATGGAAAGCCAATTCTGAAGGGTAAGTAGGGTTTAAACATAAAGGAAAAGAATTTTAATTTTCTCTTTTGGGATTCAGTCATGGTAACTACAATAGGTTAGGGTAATCTAGAAGTTGCCATCTGTAACTACACTTGCGTATCATTCAGCAGGTACCAGACCCACCTTCAGGTTCTAAAAGTCCATTCTCCCTAGCCATGCAAGGTATCCATACCTGATAGGTTATAGAACAGATAAACGGTATCAAGAATCAAGGTGGGTAGTGTCTAGGAGCAGACAGCAGGGTCCCAGGTTAAAGGGCTTGGATTTAAATGCAGGAATTTTGACTCTCAGAGATTAGAGGGAAAAGCTTGGAAAACAAGAGAGGTCTCAAATCTCAAGAGGCAAACATCTGGGACAGATAGCTAATCAAGGGCTTAGGCTCAGCAATCACATAAGGAGTCCAGTTAGGACTTGAAGTATAAGCCAGACATAGACATTACGGCATTGCACATGCTTCTCAAACTAGGATATAATCCTGGGATTAGTATATAAAAAGTACTGCATTTATGAGAAATTATGATGTATCTTCTGGAGAATTAATTTTACTTGATAGTAACTTAATCCATATTTTATATGAACATAAGCAGCCATACTTTGAAGCAGACAGCTAATTTTGGATGAATTTAGAAGTAAACATGGAATTTGAAAAACACGTCCAGATTTTAGGCTTTACTACTGTATCACTGTTTGATGCTCTTAGAAAAGTTTTCCCAATTATGGGTAAGTGTAGTGTTTTGGGGACTTATTTTAAACTAAATTCTGCTAGTTATTGTGTGAGCTAGGGCTAATTGCCAGATTACTTAATCCCATAGGATTGTTGTAAAGATTATAGATAACATACAAAGTATCTACTAAGGTGCCTGACAGACAAATAGGTGCTCAATAAGTGGACGAAAGGGAAAAAACCTGGCCTAGAAATGCTTATCTTACTGCCTCAGACCAGAATAGATCCTATGGCCTAAAAGGCTGTTGATTCTCTTTTCATCTTTTTTTTTTGTTTTTCAGTTTCTCTTTATTTCTTTTCAAGGCTAGCCCCAGTTGGAAGGGCTGTTGAGTCTCCACAGAAAAGAAAAACTCAGATTATAAATGTGAAGTATGGATTTGAGTCTAGCTGGAACATGGTTGGATATGGCAGGTAACTAATACATGTTGCACACTTATTCCTGATTACCCGCTGTTAGGAGTTTTATATACATTCGTATTTAATCTTTGTAATAATTATTCAAAGGAGGCATAATTATAATTTTACAGGTGAGATAACTTAGGCTCAAGAAAGTTCAGATTGTTCTACATTAAATAGTGGAGCGCAGGTACTAGAATCTAGTCATTTTACCACATTTTGCCTTATGGAGGGGATACCCCTACTCCCCAAAATGGGAGATAGGTATGAGTGAGATCAAGCAATGGTTATCTATGGTAGCAACCAATATTTAACAGAGTTGGTGACCTGTGTTGTGTGATGTGACATGGGAAAAGTAGCCCAGAGACAGAAAAGTCAGTCAGGAATCTTTTATAGTATTCAAATAAATAAATAAATGATTTCCAGTCTAAGCATCTTCAAGTACAGTAATGAGTAAAGTCTCATTAATTTAGACTACAGTATATGGAATTTGCAACAATGTTTATAGAAACTGAGAAAGAAAGATAGTATCTGAAAATGTTCTACATACTCCCCTCTCCCTCAATAGTTAAAGCTTAATCACAAAACTATGACATTCCCTCAATGACTTTTGCATAATGGCCACACTGAATTCTAGCTAATAACTGAGCCCAAAATACAAAGGGTAGCATCGTGTACACATGCCACCATGCCAATGAATGAATGGCAGGAAACCCCTATTCCATTTTTTATTGGTTCACTTTCACAAACATTGTTTTCTCTTTATCGAGCATTTAGTTTAGTAAAGCGTTTTGTCAGATAATGGAGACAAAGAGCTCGATAAGAACCTCTAAGAGCTCAGTTCAAAAACACTGGGAATCATGAAACCACCAAGGAGTTCACAGTTCAGAAAGACACAAAAATTAAATACAACAGTGGGAAACAGAGTCAAAATAGAAAGAGAGAATGAAAGTACCTGAGATAAATTAAGCCGAAGTATTGAAAGCAAATAGGAGTCTGTCAGGAAACAAGATGGGGACAATAGTTTTTTGAGACTTAAAACGATGAACAGTTCAATGAGTTTGGGGAATGGCAAGAAGTTCCATGGGATTGGAGGGATGCAAGGTAGGCATGGTTACAAAGATTGATAAGGATTAGATCCTGAAGAGATATGTTATGCTAAGGAATTGGGACTTTATCTTATGGATGATCATTTCCCAGTTATGACCATGGACTACTTTGAAATTACAATGCAAATAAGAAATATCAATAACAACACAATGTTTAATTTTCTGATTCTTTAACTTTCTGAAAATCTAAGTATAAAAAAATTTGAATCATTTTAAACTCCCAAATACCAGAGATGAAGTAAATCATCTTTTATTTTCATCTTACATTTGGTTATCAAGAGACATGCAAAACCCTCCAATTTCAATGAGAACAGTGTTTTTGTGTCTTTTTATCACATATCCGTTTAATATTAGGTGTAATATTGCTAAGTCGTATCCGCATATGAGGTGCAGCATCAAGTCTTTTCCTATATTTTGTTTTTGTTGCAGCATAATATGAAAACCCTGTTTCACACAAGTGCATTGTAGCAAAAGGAAGAAGTACACGAACTGCACGCTTTGCAATGCTTGGGTACTCTTGAACTAGGCTACTCCAAAAATCATTTAGTGAAAGTTCACTGAAATTTTGTTTTACTTGAGAATCAGATGTTAAATCAATCAAGCTCTCATAGTCCCGTGCTACTAATGAGGCTGGTTTAACAGTTACTGTAAAAGGATTTCTAACCCAAGCATTATTGTCATTTGTTACAGGAAAATATTTTAACAGAGTAGAGCGCAAACCCCTTAAGTGCTGTACAATGGCACTACAAATATCTTTATCAACTGTAGAATTAATTTCAGTCAAAAAGTCACTGAGTGTGGGAAAACAATCAAAGTTTTCTTCTTCTACAGATGAGGCCCAAAATTCCAATTTTCTTAACAATGATGACAATTTATCAAACACTGTAAAAACTGTCACATTTTTCCCTTGCATTGACAAATTAACCTCATTTAATTTAGTAAAAATATCTGCGAGATATGCAAGTCTTAGCAGCCAAGATGAATTTGTTAAACAATCAGATAGTCGAAAAGCAGAATCCATGAAAACCAACAGTTCACGTCGAAGCTCAAAAAGTCTTACAAGAACTTTACCTCGAGAAAGCCACCTCACCTCTGTATTTAGGAGAAGTGCTGTGTGTTGGGCACCCATTTCTTCACACAAAATTTTTAGTAGTCTGGATTGATGTGGTCGAGCTTTAATATAGTTGATGATTTGTACTGCCTGATCTAACACATTTTTTAGAGATGTAGGCATTATTTTAACTGCTAGTGCATGTCTATATAATAGGCAGTGACTACTGGTGCTTTCGGGAGCCACATATTTTATCAAGGTGACAGCCTCGGCAATTTTCCCGTCCACTGCCCTAGAAGCATCACTACAAACATCAACACATTTTTCCCATTCAATTTCATGTTTCTGCATAAAACTGTTGATGCAGTTGAATATTTCTTCACCAGTAGCATTACTTTGCAAAGATTCACACAATAGTAGGTCTTCTTCAATGGACTTATTAAACCTATAACGAACAAACACAAGCAGCACAGCAAGCCCTGAAACATCAGCCGATTCATCTAGCTGCAGTGAAAAGCCATCACAAATTTTCAGTCTACAAACGAGTTCTTCTTCAATGTCAGCTGCTAGATCCTTAATTCGACGTGCAACGGTACTGTTTGATAGCTGTACTGCATCTATTTTTTTACTATATTGTTCATCAAACATCCGCATCACTACATCTTTCGCACAAGGTTTGATAAGCAATTCTCCAATTGTATGAGCCTCTCCACTCAGGGCTATATGGTAACTTACATTGTATGATGCCTCGGTAGCACTTTCATTATCTGTATTGACAATTTTAGGCGTTGGGGGTTTATTATTTTCAGGTGAATCAAGATGTTGCTTGAAAAAGCTTATGTCTTTGTCTTTATACGCAGCATGTTTAGTTTCCAAATGTCTTCGAAGCTTACTAGGGGCCAAGGAGCTATTTGACAAAATTTTCTTACATAGCACACACTGAGCATGAGGTGCATCTCTATTTCCAAAATAAGTAAATCCAAAAGACAAATAACTTTCATCATATTTTCTTCTTTTTGGTTTCTTACTAAATGCTATTTTGTTGGAATTGGATATAAATTTGACCCTGGAAAGCTCACTTTCTGATTTTTTAGAAACTGAAGGCTGCAACTGTTCATCTTCACTTTGTAATACTCCAACCTTTTGATCATTTGATTCAGACACAATTTGATAACAAAAAGATTCTACTTCTTGTTTAAGATTTCCTTGTTTCAGCAACAGATCCATGGGCAATGAGTTTGTGGTACAAAACATGGTTAATTTAGAATAAACATTGAGTATCACAAATGTGTTGAAATTATAAGACAGGATACAAAGAAGATGAGCAATCATCAAAGAGATGATACATAGTAATACATCAGTTAATTTGTAAATGCTGCCTATGCATCAATGCGCAGATGGAACATCATACGTTCGTGTATCAGGTGATCTCTCAAGCGACTTCCTGGTGCTCTCTGGTATGGCACACCTTTTCTTAAAGGTAGATTATCACATAAAAATAAAAGCTATAGCAATGAGTTTAGTAGTCTTAATCTTATATTTAAATAAACTTATATCAAAATCAACTTAAACTACTGTTAGCATAAATCTTTTCCTCAAAACTTATTAACTTAGGGAATATTAATATTCTATAAAACATAATTTGGGAATCGATGAGCTAAGAAATACTGAAGAGTTCATAAACATATTTTTAAGAAAGAGACTTTGAAGATATGTCCCATGGTAGAGGTTGGCAAACTTTTTTTGGTAAAGGGCCATACATGAATATTTTTGGCTTTGTGGGCCATATAGTCTCTGTTGCAACTACTCAACTCTGTAGTTGTGACATGACAACAGCCATAGACAATACATAAAAGAACAGGCATGGGTGTGTTCCAATAAAACTTTATGTACAAAAACAGACAGTTTGGGCAATAATTTATCAACCCTGTCTCATGGTATATAGTATCTTGAAATTTCTTTTAACTTTCTGATGCCTATTGCCGTTAGATGTATTAATTGTTGATACTATTATACATCTGAAGTCTCCTTTCATGGCTAGCAACAATTCTGATGAGTTGTATTAAAAACACACACACAGTTCAAAATTTTGCAAGACACAGAATTTTACTGTATTCTAAATATTATGTGTTAACAATGAAGAATAAATTGTAGTCTAAAAGTTAGGTACCATTTCTCTGGACTTAAAATTACATAAATGTTTATATTATCTAAACTAACGCTCATTCAAAGTAATGTATATTTTTACTGATTCCTCTGCATTCCACTATACTGTAAGTAAAGATTTAATCAGGACCTAAAGAAAACATAAACTCTTATTTTAATAGGTTTATTCCTCATATAATTAAAAAAGAACATAATGAAAAGGGCAATGCTATTTAAGGACCGCTAAAGAATACGATTAGGCCTGTTCAGTTAAGGCATACAAGTTTTGTCTATCCATGTATTATAATAATAGCTACTTTTGATTTATAATTTGGCGATAGAGAAGCTTTGTGTTCTCATGTTAGATCCTGAATCAAAATCGTTCTCCTATTAACAGCTAGAGGATAAGATACCTGAAATGAGGAGTATTCCCTTCCGCAGTCACTCTTTTCACCTTGGCAGCTTGAAAGGCAGACTCTTGAAAAGAATAAAATTAAGGGATGGGGTAGCAAAGGGAGTAACCAAAAGCCTAGAATGAGAAAAAATTAAAATTAGACACTGCAACATGTAGAATTAACTATAAACCTGTAAGATGACCATTGATGAACAGTTATTTTGGATCTAGGCAGTGCGAATGATTCTTCACTGCAATGCAGATCTTGGACTGGAACAGAAGATGCCTAGCACAGTAAAAATTCTAATGTTTTCATCCTGTTTAGTACTCCAGCAATTTTACTGATTTGAGAAGCTACTCTACCTAGTAACTTCATAGATATACATTAAAAAACAAAACTTGCAAAAATGAAACCTAAACTTAAAAAGTACAGCCTCATCTTAATGTCTCTAAAACTAAGCATTGAATCTAAAATGTAATTATATATGGAAGTGTCACATGAAACATGTGTTTTGCCCTAACCATTTTTGTTCCCTCAATAACTAATCTTCTCAGGTAACCATTGCTTGAGTGAACACTGTTTATTATGTGCCAATAACTGTGCTTATTTCCTCATACAGATTATCTCATCTACCGGAGAGTTGAGGAACCTTAATAACCTCACTTTAGAGATAAAAGACACACCAAGGTGGGAGGCTCGCTTGAGGTCAGGAGTTCCAGACCCACCTGAGCAAGAGCGAGACCCCGTCTGTACTAAAAATAGAAAGAAATTAGCCGAACAACTAAAAAATATATAGAAAAAATTAGCTGGGCATGGTGGCCTATGCCTGTAGTCCCTGCTACTCGGGAGGCTGAGGCAGGAGAATCGCTTGAGCCCAGGAGTTTGAGGTTCAAGGCACGCTAGCCCGGGCAACAGAGTGAGACTCTGTCTCAAAAAACAAACAAACAAAAAGAAAACAAATAGAGATAAAAGACACAGAAAGGTTAAGTTATCTGCTGAGTTAACACCTTGTAAGCAAAAAACCAAGTACAGAGCCCAAAAAGTTCAACTATACAGACCATGTGTGCAGCCATTACTTGTGTGTTCCTGAATACTCTTTTAATTCCTGAAGCACTGAGACAATCTGGTTACCAGGAGTTGCTGGGCTCTGTAGTGAAATGGATTAACAATGGACTATACCTGCCAGAAAGTTAAGGGTCTCATACTGGCAACAGCAGAAAACCCTACTTCACACTGGGAGCAAAAGAGTAGTAGATTCTCCTTCACAGTCTCGATTTGGATTTTGGAAGAGAACTTTGTGGAGCTACTGCTTCACCTAAAAAATTAGGATCCCTCTCCCTCGCTGCCAGAGAAGGACATAGAAAGTAGGAAGTTTTGTTTTCAGAAAGGAGGTCCTCATCCCCACTTCTTCAGAGGTGCTTCCCCTCAATTTCTCGAGGACAAAGAATCTGGACTCCCTTGAGTAAAGTTTCCATCCCACTCCCAGAAAGCGGGTGGAGGAACTCTTGTGGTTTTTTTTGTCTCATCTTCTGGTTAAACTGACAGGTAACTCAACCCTTTCACCACCCCCACCCTCAGGCGGTTCCAGCTGAGAATAACACCCTTAGGGGCAGGAGGGCAGGGTCAGAGTGCAGGTCAGCCATAAAGGCGAGACAGGAGGTGGGTACCGACACCACTTCAACATCTGAATGCTTCTTCAAATGGTCGCCCCGATGTGCGGCGCTGGCCAACTATCCCTCAGCGCCTGCCTGTCACAGGTGCGCGCTGCCCGCAGACCGCCACATCTGGGGGGCTCGCTTCCTGTCGCAGCCCACCCTTGTCTCAGGACTCCTCTCGCGTCCCCGGGCAGCCGCCTCAGCTAACGACCACATGAAAACGTCTCAGCACCCAACACCATCTTTCTGTTTCATCTCCATCAGCGATGGAGAGAACGGTCTTCGCCGCGGCTGGGCTGCACAGCAGCGCCGCGGTCCCCAGTTGAGCCTGCGACCGCCATTTTAGACAGCTCAAGGCAGCGGCCATTTCAGAGCGCACCACTTAGCAGCGGTGGCGACTCTGCTCCTCACCTTCACCGAGGCCTGAACAGGGTCAAGAGCCAGTCGTCGCGGACTGGAGGGGGGAAGGGAAGGGAAAGGAATGAAAAACAAAACAGAGGAAAGAAGGATTCGGGGACAGGGTGATGCTCTCAGCTCAGGGATATCGTCTATGCCACCTCCACAGAGATCCGATTCGCTGCTGGCGCGGTCGCTGGTCTGCAGATAAACTTAGCACTCTGGAGCACCCGAACCCTACAGTCTGCACGAGCGACTCCACCGCTGCCCAATCAGCACTAGAGTTGCTCCCTGCCACCAATCCGCGCTGAGCAGCGGGGCGGGACCAAAGCAGAGGACCAAGCTCGGTTGAAGTGCGGCGCCACCGCAGCCGTGGAGCTGAATTGGTGAAAGCGGTGAACCTGCGCATGAGGCGATTGTTCTCAAACTCCCTGAACCTCTCCGCCCCGAGCTAGTTTAGAATGCAGATGCTTGGGTGATGCCACATACATTTGGCGATCCTGCAGGGCTGGAGTGAAACCCAGGAATCTGCATTTTCGTCAGCCCTGGCGCCCTGTCCAGGCAGGGGTGATTTGTGTGGGTTCACGCGGCCGGAGGAGCGCGCAAAGCCTCGGCTGCCGTGCCTCCACCAACTCTTTGTTCCCCGAGGCCGCACCCCAGGCCAGGTTATGCAGCCGCCGCCCGTTTTCCTTGGTTTCCTACTAGAATCGGGAAGAAAACGCCCTCTCTCTACCCTACCCGACACCAGACCTCTCAGGCAGCCCCCAGTGGGCTGGGGGAGCCGCCGTGGGCGACTCGGTAGGTATAGCGGCTCCGCGGTGTCACCGCGAAAGCCCAAAGTCCGCTTGATGTCTTTGCACCTCTCTCAGCGGCGCCCTCCCCGAAGGAACGGCCGGCAGCCTGCACCCAACCGCCCACCCACTCTGGAATACTCATTTTGCTGCTGCAGCAATTCGATATTTTAAGCCGTAGTTCTACGCCTTTCCCTATTTTCAAAAACAGCACAGCCAAAGCTTGCGGGCCGTGTACTTACATTTTGTGTGAGACCCGTCGGTGGAAACCTGGAGTCCAGTTTTTCCAAATTGGCGCCTTGGAATAGATGCGCTTCCTGAGGGGGAATTTGGTAAAAGGATGGGTAGCGTTAAATAGTAGGTCCCGTTATTTTAGCCTTTCGAGGCTCCGTAGACATGACTAAATGAAAATTGGATCGTGTTTTCAGGCGCTGCACCTATGACAGAAAATTCTTGACTCGAGGTCAAAAGTAAGGGCAGCTTTTGTTTTTACTAAATATGCTTCTTCAGCGTGTGATCAAATCTCTTAGGTGTTGAAAAAAGCCAAACCCTTAATAACACAATTTTTAGGACAGCATAGATGATTTCCTAGGATGGACATTTAGTCTCAAATGTTTTTTTTTTTTTGAGACAGAGTCTCACTCTGTTGCCTGGGCTAGAGTGCCGTGGCGTCAGCTTAGCTCACAGCAACCTCAAACTCCTGGGCTCAAGCGATCCTCCTGCCTCAGCCTCCCAAGTAGCTGGGACTACAGGCACGCGCCACCATGCCCTGCTAATTTTTTCTATATATATATATATATATATATATATATATACACACACACATATATATATATATATTTAATTGTCCAGCTAATTTCTTTCTATTTTTAGTAGAGACGGGGGATCTCGCTCTTGCTCAGTCTGGTCTCGAACTCCTGACCTTGAGCGATCCACCCGCCTCGGCCTCCCAGAGTGCTAGGATTACAGGTGTGAGCCACCGCGCCCGGCCAGTCTCAAATGTTTTAAAGCCATTTACAGCATGTTCATCTTGCCGTATTGTAGGCTGTATGTATGTCATTATTATTTTAACATTATTTATATTAAATCGGTTTCATTTGAACTTTAACCACAAAGGTGGACATCATTATTTTTGGGAGGGGGGTGCAGGTTTACTTGAAGAGCAAAGAACTTTATTTTGTAATTGCAGGAGTTATGTAGCTAGCTTCAGAACAATATTGGAATGATATCTCATATTTTCACGTTTTATGTTTCAGAAAAATCTTTTACATATATGCTTCCAATGTAATCTTCACAGGTCTGGTTTACATCGTCATGAACTGGGAAAACCCCAAACATTAAACTGATAGGCAGAATAGTGTTTAAACAAGTTCAACTAAAGTCTAGGACTTAACGTGCTAAATCTGAAGAGTTTGATAATTAAGATTAATGAAACATAAGGACTTTTTCTGTAATTGCTTTGTCAAATTATTATAGAATGTTGGTTGATGAGACAGATAAGAAAATATATAGGCAATGTAGAACTCAGACCTATAGTAGAACTAGCTATAATGATAATAGTTAGCATTTATTAAACAGATAGCACGGTCTAGGGTTCTGTACACTTGTTAATGCATTAACTCATTTATTCACAACCTTATCAGATGATTATCCCTGTTTTACAGATAAGGAAATTGAGCACACACAGGTAAGTAACTTGCCCAATTTCTAGAAAGTATTAAATAATTGGTGGCAGAGCCTAGACTAGGTGCAATGTTGGTTGTGCATACTACAAGCTGTGTTTGTGTGCAGACTTAATTAATGTTAGGTGGAAAACTATTATGAATACGATTACAGTAATATATTGGGTAAACAAGCAGAGCCTCACCATTAAAAAGGACTCAGTTTGTTAACCTGGGGCTCCAGAAGCAGATGTTAAAACAGAACTCTGGAGCCAGTATTGTAGGTAAAAATGTTTCTCCCCCTACATTTATACTCCTCCTTCCTTCCCTGAGTTGGTAGATGTGGGCTGCCCTGGGAAGCACATGAGGCAGACCTTGAAAAAGCTGACAGCTGGAGGTCATCTGCTGATCGAGTCACCTGCCCTCAAGCAGGCCAGCTGGTCCTTTCTTGAAGAAGTATCTGAGTGGCACATCTCCATGTCTGCCACAATATGTAACCTTTAATATAAAGATGATAAATTAGTACAGTTTCATTATTTCTGTGAAAGTTATCATTATTGTGGTGGTGTGTGCTTTGACAGCCTCAAGATGTATGAAACATTTAAGAGAATTTCATG
>RJWJ010001997.1:5950-112105 GCA_004363605.1 Indri indri
AAGAGATGTAAGGTGAAAGAAACAAGTAACATACAAAGGAAAACCCATCAGAATAACTCCAGATTTCTCAACTGAAACCTTATAAGCAAAAAGAGACTGGGGCCCCATTCTCACTCTTCTGAAACAGAATAATGCCCAGCCTAGAATCTTGTACCCTAAAAAACTAAGTTTCATATATGAAGGAGAAATAAAGACATTCTCAAATAAGCAAAGACTGAGGGAATTCACCAAGACAAGATCAGCTCTCCAAGAAGTACTCAAAACAGAATTACACAAAGATCAGCACAATAAAAACTCTCAAATGTAAAACCACTCAAAAGTTAAGGATCAAAGGCTAGATTCCACAATGGCTCAAGAGAGAAAACAAAGCAACAAAATGCAACCCAACAGAATGAACAGTAATTCACCCCACTTATCGGTTCTCTCAATAAATGTGAATGGTTTGAACTCCCCTCTCAAGAGACACAGGCTGGCTGAATGGATAAAAAAAAATCAAGCCGAGCATCTGCTGTCTCCAAGAAGAGTACCTAATGTGCAAGGATGCATTTAGACTCAAGGTAAAGGGGTGGAAATCAATATTTCAAGCAAATGGAAGCCAAAAGAAGGCTGGTGTGGCAGTTTTGATCTCAGGTAACTTGGTTTTTAAATCAACAAAAGTAATGAAAGACAAAGGGGGTCACTATGTAATGGTGAGGGGTACAGTTCAACAAGAAGACATGACAATTCTAAATATGTATGCACCCAACTTAGGTGCACCCAGATTCATAAAGCAAACTCTACTTGATCTAAACAAATTGATAGACAGCAACACCATTATAGTTGGAGACTTCAACACCCCACTGACAGCACAGGACAGATCCTCCAAACAGAAAATTAACAAAGAAATAATGGACTTAAACAGAACTCTAGAACAAATGGGCTTGACTGTTATTTACAGGACATTCTACCCAAAAACCACTGAATACACGTTCTTCTCATCAGCACATGGGACATTCTCTAAGATTGACCATATTCTAGGACACAAAGCATGTCTCAATAAATTTTAAAAAATAGAAATCATACCATGCATCTTCTCAGATCACAGTGGAATAAAAACAGAAATCCACCCCAACAGAAATTCTCATTGCTACACAAAGTCATGGAAATTAAACAACGTTCTGCTGAATGATTCCTTTATAAACGAGGAAGTAAAGATAGAAATCAAAAGATTCTTTGAACTAAATGACAAAGGTGACACAAGTTATCAAAATCCGTGGGACACAGCCAAATCAGTCCTGAGAGGAAAGTTTATTTCCATATATGCCTATATCCAAAAATCAAAAAGATCACAAATAGACAACCTAATGAATCTACTCAAAGAACTGGAAAAAGAAGAACAGACCAACCCCAAACCCAGCAGAAGAAGGGAAATTGATAGGATCAAATCAGAACTAAATGAAATTGACAACAGGGAAGCTATAAGGAAGATTAATAAAACAAAAAGTTGGTTCTTTGAAAAAATAAAATTGACAAGCCTTTGGCTAAACTAATGAAAAACAGAAAAGAAAATCCCTGATAAGCTCCATCAGGAACAAAAAAGGAGAATTTACAACTGACGCCATGGAGATTCAAGATATAATTTATGAATGCTACAAAAACCTTTATGCACACAAACTGGGAAATGTGGAGGAAATGGAAAAATTTTTAGAAACACACAGCCTCCTTAGGCTCAATCAGGAAGAAATAGAATTTCTGAACAGACCAATATCAAGGACCGAAATTGGAACAGCAATAAAAAGCATTCCAAAAAAGAAAAGTCCCGGACCAGATGGTTTCACACCCAAATTTTACCACACCTGCAAAGAAGAACTGGTGCCTATCCTAGAGAAATTATTCCACAACATTGAGAAGGATGGATTCCTCCCCAACACATTTTATGAAGCCAACATAACCCTAATACCAAAACCAGGAAAGGACGCAACAAAAAAAGAAATCTACAGACCAATATCCCTCATGAATATAGATACGAAAATTCTCAACAAAATCCTAGCAAACTGAATCCAGATGCTTATTAAGGAAATAATCCATCACGACCAAATGGGCTTTATCCCAGAGATGCAGGGATAGTTCAACATAAGCAAATCTATAAATGGAATTCACCATATAAATAGAAGCAAAACAAAAGACCATACGATTCTCTCAATAGATGCAGAAAAAGCATTTGACAAAATTCAACACCATTTTATGATAAGAATGCTTAACAAAATAGGCATAGATGGGGCTTACCTAAAAATGATACAAGGCATTTATGACAAACCCACAGCCAACATCGTACCAAATGGCGAAAAATTGAAAGCATTCCCACTTAGAATGGGAACCAGGCCAGGTTGCCCACTATCTCCACTTCTATTCAACATAGTGATGGAAGTCCTTGCTATAGCAATTAGACAAGAGAGAGGAATTAAGGGCATCCATATGGGGGCAGAAGAGATCAAACTCTCACTCTTTGCTGATAATATGATGTTATATCTAGGAAACCCCAAGGATTCAACCAAGAGACTCCTGGAATTGATAAATGAATTCAGTGAAGTGTCAGGATACAAAATCAATACACACAAATCAGCAGCATTCATATACGCCCATAACAGTCAATCTGAGAACGAAATCAAAGACTCAATACCCTTCACAATAGCAACAAAGAAAATAAAGTATCTAGGAATATATTTAACTAAGGAGGTAAAAGAACTCTACAGGGAGAACTATGAAACATTGAGGAAAGAAATAGCAGAGGACGTAAACAGGTGGAAAACCATACCATGCTCGTGGGTCGGCAGAATCAACATTGTTAAGATGTCTATAGTACTCAAAGTGATCTACAGATTCAATGCAATCCCTATTAAAATACCAACATCATTCTTCACAGATGTAGAAAAATTAATTTTACACTTTGTATGGAACCAGAGAAGACCCCGCATAGCAAAAATAATTCTAGGCAATAAAAACAGAATGGGAGGTATCAACTTACCAGACTTGAAACTTTATTATAAGGCTGTAGTAATCAAAACAGCTTGGGACTGGCACAAAAATAGAGCCATTGACCAGTGGAACAGAACTGGGAACCCAGATATAAACCCATCCTCATATAGCCATCTAATCTTTGACAAAGCAGACAAAAACATACACTGGGGAAAAGAATCCTTATTCAATAAATGGTGCTGGGAAAACTCGATGGCCACATGTAGAAGACTGAACCATGATCCCCACCTTTCACCTCTAACAAAAATCAACTCACACTGGGTAACTGATTTAAACCTAAGGAGTGAAACCATTAGAATTCTAGAGGAAAATGTTGGAAATACTCTTCTAGACATTGGCCTAGGCAAAGAATTTATGAAGAAGACCCCAAAGGCAATCACAGCAACAACAAAAATAAATAAATGGGACCTGATCAAATCAAAAAGTTTCTGCACAGCCAAAGAAACTGTCACAAGAGCAAACAGACAAACTACAGAATGGGAGAAAATTTTTGCATGTTGCAAATCCGATAAAGGGTCGATAACTAGAATCTACTTAGAACTCAGGAAAATCAACAAGAAAAAATCAAATTATCCTATCAAAAAGTGGGAAAAGGTCATGAACAGAAACTTTTCAAAAGAAGACAGAATAATGACCCAAAAACATATGAAAAAATGCTCAACATCTCTAATCCTCAGGGAAATGCAGATCAAAACCACAATGAGATATCACTTTATCTTCAGTCAGACTGGCCTTTATCCAAAAGTCCCAAAACAATAAATGTTGGCGTGGATGCGGAGAGATAGGAACACTCATGCACTGCTGGTGGGACTGCAAACTAGCGCAACCTCTGTGGAAAGCAATATGGAGATTCCTTAAAGAGATACAATTAGAAGTACCATTCGATCCAGCAATCCCATTACTGGCATCTACCCCAAAGAACAAATGATGCTCTATAAGAAGAACACCTGTACCCGAATGTTTACAGCAGCACAATTCACAATTGCAAAGATGTGGAAACAACCCAAGTGCCCATCAATACATGAGTGGATTAATAAAATGTGGTATATGTATACCATGGAGTACTATTCAGCTTTAAGAAACAATGGTGATATACCACCTCTTGTATACTCCTGGATGGAGCTGGAACACATTCTACTAAGTGAAGTATCCCCAGAATGGAGAAACAAGCACCACATGTACTGACAATCAAATTGGTATTAACCGATCAACACATAAGTGTACATATAAGAATAACATCTATTGGATGTCAGGCGGCGGGGGGGGGAGGGGGAGGAGGGGACGGGTATATGCATACACAAAGAGTGCAATGTGCACCATCCGAGGGATGGACGCGCTTGAAACTCGGTGTTGGCGGGGAGGGGGGCAGCGGCAACATACGTAGCCTAAACATTTGTACCCCCATAATATGCTGAAATAAAAAAAATAAAAAATAAAGAATATTCCATAAACCTACTTGATAAGGCAGTGGCTGGGTTTGAGAGGACTGACTCCAATATTGAAAAAAGTTCTACTATGTGTAAAATATAATACTATAGAATAGCATTACATGTTACAGAGTAATCTTTTGTGAAAGGAAGAGTCAATCCATGCCACCCACTTCACTGTTGTCTTATTTTAAGAAATTTCCACAGCCTCTGCCACTTTCAGCAACCACCAGCTTCATCAATCCACACCCATCAATGTCAAGACAATATCCTCCACCATCAAAATGGTTATGAGTAGCTGAGGGCTCAGATGGTTGTTAGCATTTTTTAGCCACAAAGTATTTTTAATTAAGTTATGTACATTTTTTAAAAACTGTAATGCTATTGCACACTTAGTAGATTACAGTATAGTGTAAACATAACTTTTATGTGAACTTGAAAACAAAAAAATACATGTGAGTTGTTGTATTGTGATATTCACTTTATTGTGATGGTCTGGAATCAAGCCTGCCATATCTCCTCGGTGTGTCTGTACTAAATCAGCAGTAATGGTTAAGAGTGTAAGAAATTAATCTCATAGAGTGAACAATCTTGAGCTATAGTTAGCTAAATTTCAAGGTCACAACTCACTGCATCTAAAACCCTTTTAGGTGCAGCTTACCTCTTGCCTCATCTTCAGGATTTTACTTATTTGACCCTGCTTTTCTGCTCTCTAGGTTAGGTAGAGCCCACTTACTCAATTATTTTAGATACTAAAAAATTAAGGTTCTTTTTATCTGATCATTTAGGCACCATCTGACTTTTTAGTAGATTGCAGGAATTGGGTCACATTCATATCCATATTTTCAGAGCCTCTATTTACCCACATTTCACTTTTGTATAAAATGGTGGAAAGTGTCTCTTTTGTGGTAAATGTATGCCCTTAGGTTCAGGATTTGGTGAGTGGATAATGGGCTATATTTCAGCTCCCCTTTACCCCTTAGCTGGGTACATTTTGCAGGGCACAACTTTTACAACCCTGCCTGGTAACTGTACAGCTTGCACAGAAGCTTGCATGAGGCAAGCACTGGATACATATGCACAGATGGAATAAAAGGATCACCTATGCTTAACTAAAGTCCAGGCCATGACTTCACAGTTTAGGGGTAATTCCACCTTTCCTTTGGTCTCTAAACTCAGAAATCTCTGTCGGCAAAAGAGAATCATATGTAGCTTCATTTGAATACCTGCTGGTACCTGATAGCTGTGCTAACTATGTTACTTGCCAGCTTTTAAACCTTGGATAAATTCCTCAATTAAAGTTTCCTCATTTGTTAAGTAGGAACACTATTTACTCAGTCTGCTGTGAGAGTTAAATAAAATTATGTATGCAAATTACATAAAAGAACATTTGGCATATTGTATGTTATCAGCACATGTTACTTTCTTTCATTGTCTCTCTTCTTTAGCCTTACTTCTCCCTTAATTGAATAGCTGTTTTCCTCTGGAAAGAATGGAGCCTTAAATCTCTGTTTTATTTTGTTCTGTGTTCTGTTTGGTAATAAACATAGCAATAATAGTTAACATTAATTAATTTCTTGCTGTATCCCAAGTACTATTCTAAGCTCTTCCATTTATTATCTCATTTAATGCTTGCAACATTATGAGGCAGGGATTAATATGGTCACCATTGGACATTTGATGAAATGAATCTAAGAGAGGTTAAGTAACTTCCCCTGAATTATAGAAATAGCTATTGCCTGAGTTAGGATTTGAATTTAGGCACTCCTATTCCAGAGTCCTCATTCTTAACCACTCAAATTATACTGTATCCTAGGCTATCTCTGGTTCACCACAAGTTAAGGTTTATGCTTTTTAACATGCACATCTATTTAACATGTGCATCTTTTTAACATGTACATCTAAAATTTCTCCATTTTGTGATCCAATAGAACATAACACTACATACAAATAGCGCAATCCCTTATTTGAACACAGATTCATAAGAGAGGTGGCATAGCATTGTGAGATGCTAAGCTATGGATTCTGAGTACCTTAGTTTGAATATTCTTGCTATGTGACTTTGGGCAAGTTGCTTATTCCCCATCCCTCTCCAGCTTCAGTTTCTTCATGTGTAAAATGACAGTAGAAAAACATCTACTTAATTAGCTTTTTTGTGAGGATTAAATATGGTCATACATGTAAAAAACAAGCACTTTGAATAGTGTCCGGCATACAGTAAGAGCTCAGTAAAATTTATATAATAGTCTATATATTTCCATTTATGACCTAATTACCATAGTTTGAGTTACTGCATGCATCCTAAGGAATTCTCGTTATAAGAAAATTGAATTTAACAAAACTAATCATTTGGAGTGAGTTATGTATATTACTCTTTATTTTGAGAGAAAAGTCATCCCTTATATTTTTAAAATTTTTCCCGGCATTATTAAGGTATAATTACAAATAAAAATTATATATATCTAAAGTGTACATGTTTTGATATATGTATACATTGTGACATGATCACCACAATCAAACTAATTATATCCATAACCTCACCTTTTTTGTGCTGAAAGCATTTAAGACTCATTTGCTCTCTTAGCAAATTTCAAGAATGCAATACAATATTATTAACTATAGTCACCATGCTGTACATTAGAGGAAATCACTCTCCACATACATGAAAAATGGGATGATTTGTAAAACTCCAAACTGAATACAATTTTTTAGGAGGCAAATTCACAGCTGCATTACTTATTTATTGCTGCATTAACAAGTTACCCTAAAACTTAGTAGTTTAAAACAACAAACATTTACTTCACAGTTTCTTTGGGTCAGGGATCTGGTCCTGGCTTAGTTGAGTACTTCTGACTTAGGGTCTCTAACATGGCTGCAGTGCGAGAGGATTTGCTTTCAGGCTCACTCAGGTAGAGTTCGACAGGCTTTAAAAGATTCACTTCCAAGGTTGCCTGTGTAGCTGTTGGCCAGAGATGCCAGTTCTTTGTCATTGGACCTCTCCACAGAACTACTCACAATATGGCAGCAGGCTTCCCCAGAGTAATGGTTCCAAGAAAGAGAGTATAAAAGAAAATGAACAAGGGTGAGAAAGGGCAACCAAGATGAAAGCCAGAGTCTTTTTATGACCTAATCTGGAGAAGTAACTTCCTATCACTTTTATCACGTTTTATGTATTCTATTTGTTAGAATCAAGTCACTAGGTCCGTTCCACACTCAAGGAGAATGATTGCACAGGGCATTAATTCCAAAAGGTAGAGATCTTTGGGGCTATTTTAGAGACTGCCTACCATACCTGAATGGAAAAAAAAAAAAACCAGATACCTATTCATCCATTTTGGAAAATCCATATTATTAGGTAAGGAACAGGTTTTTTTGAAATGCTATCAGAAGTTTTGTACTAGTTTGTTCCAAACTTAAGTATAACTTTCATCACTGTGCCTCCCTTGAAATCATTCTCTTTTCAATCTTCAGTATCACTTCCCCTGGACTCTCATCTTTTCTTCCAGTTGTATTGGCCTTCCACCTATGTTTCCCACCAAAAATATTCAGGAAAAAGAGAACCAGTCAGCTAGACAGGCTATATTAAATCAAGAACATAATTACTTTCATTTCCTAAGATGTGATACATAAGGCTAGGGCACTGAGTCATTTTCTCAAACTGTATTTAATTAAAAGACCAAACATTAGTATTAAGATGGGGGCCAATTTTTACCATTACTATGAGACTCCAGATTAGAATAAGAGAAATTGCACCCAGAAATGACTTTATCGATGTCAGCTTGGTAGCCTACATTATACTTGAAGCTGTTCTCCTAGGATGCTATTTTTCTGCCTGCTTATATGCATTGTAAAAATTGTCAAAATGTGTCAGAAACATTTAGACTTATTCTAATTTTTGCACACTAATAGTGGTGAAGTTGGAAGCTGGCAGAGTTTGAAACATTAATATACATTTTTGTAAGTTTAAGAAGCTATTTATGATTTTCCCTCACCTTTCCATATACCACTGTGGCAAATAATTCCCAATTCATTGTGGAAATGGGAAGATTTAATGACTCTATAATATGCCATATCTTCTACACTTCTATTGCAGTGTTCAAATAGAGCTCCTTAGTGGCATCTGGAAATGTCAAGAATGTTCTGGAACATGTTATATATGTATTTAACTAACCTGACTTTGTGCCTTTATCCAGCTCTATAAACGATAAGTAAACCTAGGGCTTTCTTCATCATTACCTTGTGTACCAAACCTACCAAAAATCATTAATTACTGATTTCCTAGCTATTGATGCAGGCAGTGACAAAAATGAAATGCTGGGGCTAGTATTTTTTAAATAACTAAATGTTCATTTTTTTTTCTATTGAAAAAAATATCAGCTAGCCAACAAAGTGAAAAGTAAGTATAGTCCCAAATCCCAGTCTGCCCTTTTTCCAGAAGTTCCCACTTTAGCATGTGTGTATACTTTCAGGGTGGTTCCAAGAATCTACAGGTGCCTATATCCATCTATCTATGTAACTAACCTATCAAATCTCCATGTTTCTTATTTGCCCAGCTGGAATCATAACATGCATGTTGTGTTGTAAATTGTTTTATTTGCTTAACAATATGTCTTCAATAATTTTCATGGCAGTATAAATAGAGATAATGTTACAACACCCTTTAATAGCTGCATTGTGTAATTGAACCATGATTAATTTAACCATTCTGATACTGATGGACATTTATATTGTCAGCAACTTTTCCCTACTAAAACAAAGCTGCTGAACGTATACATGTATAATTTTGCCTACTTGTGGGATTTGGTATGACACATTTTTTTGAGTCAAAGGAAATATGCTTTATAAATTTTGATATAGATTACAAAATTATTCTCCAAAATATTGACATTAATTTATAATTGTGTGAATTCATTATGTGGAGTTTTTCACAATTGCATAATCTACTTAGGGAATTTATATAAAGGAAGGACAGACATTTCTGAGAGTTGAACGGTATGGTGTCTGAACAATCCTGAGAACAGATACTTATTGCTTTCCTTGTTTAGCTTTCTTCTGAATTTGGATTTTGAGGCCATTGCAAGTAATTTTTTTTATCATCTCTGATTCTACCCTGATATCCAGCAGGAAAATTCTGTTCTTTCAATTATATTACTTAATCTTTCAATGAGTTGTTAAGTTCAAATTATGCTCTTAAAGTGTGTGGTTAGTGTTGAGGATCCCTTTCTTTATAAGGTTTAATATTCTGTTGGGAAAGCCTGACTTAGCCTTAGAAAAGGTTAATAATATAAAATTACATTGGAGGGAGGCAGTGGTTTACAGTGGTTAGGTGCATTAGCAACTTTACCGCTAGAGTCGGACAAAACTTTGTTCAAATGCTTGCTCCTCCACTAACTAGATCTGTAAACTTGTACAAGTTAATAAACTTGCTTCAGCCTTACTTTCATCTTCCCATATAATGGTGGTAGTAATGATAATACCTATTGCATAAGGATTTTTAAAATATTTAAAGGAATTAATATATTTAAAACATTTAACACAGTGTCCGATACACACTAAATATTTATTATTTTTATTACAGGACCTTAATTGAATGACAAATGAATTGAACTACTTGAGTTTTAATTATGGTCTGATATGAGTCTACTTTATCGATCCAAGTTTGTAAATTCAATGTTTCCTTAACCTGGCTGTGACTATGCCCCTTACTGTATTGGCTATCACTCACAAATATATCTACCATCTATATTCTGGCTCTTGCCTCAGTGCCACATTCTCTTATCCATTCTTCAAGGTCTATTTTCACATTTTCAGAGAATACTTATTCAAAAACTATAGATAAATCTTTTTCTTTAGCTGATCTGTTTTATTATGACTTTATTGAAGTATAAATGTAGTAGTAAATGCTCAATAATTGGCTATCTGGAAAAATGCATGTATACATATATGTAACTTATATATTTTATGATATAAAAGTTGCATAGCACACAATTTATAAATAATAATAAAATATACTAGGCTCTTTATCATAAATTGAACATAATTAATGATTCTCACTGAAAGCTTTCACTGTTTTTGGCAAACTTGTATATTCATGGCTAACCTGTGCTTGTAATTGACAAATGAGTATAGTTCAGACATGAATGTTAGCTGATATTTTTGTTTTCCTCAATGAGTAAGATAAAAAAAAAAAAAAGAAAAATGATGTCAAAAGTTAACATGTTCATTAATGATGTGAGTGACCTTTTTGCTGAATTGCATAATAGCTTTTGAATACTAGAAAAAGAGTTTCCTCAATTTTTTTCTTTACTATTCACAATGGAATGGCCACAGACACAACAATTTTTAAGTTTAATCAGCATTGTTGAGCTTTTCTTTATCTCTTCATAGACAATCCACAACAAAAATTTCAAAAATCAAGCCCTTATTTGAAATATTTGCCAATTTCTGTGGTATAAATACTCTCACTATTGCCAATTTCAACCTACCAACATGATGTCACTAAACACAGAGTTGAGAAAAGCTGTGTAGTAGCAAACCATTATATAATATCTCCACCATACAGATACAATTGATATAAAAAACTTAAAGGGTATAGCTATCTAATATATTTAAATAATTAAGAAGCAATTAGTTTTGAATATTTATTACATTGGTTTTAATGTAATTTACTTAGTTTTAAGTTTGTATAACTTTTTCATATGGCTGTGTTTAACGATGGCTTGCAAAATTCCTGAAAATTTAAAAGTTGATTCTCATGAGCCAGCTCCAGCATACCATTCTCAATAAATGTTCTAATGTTTTCCTTCCAAAAAAAAAAAGAGAGAAAAGCGGCCTTTCATAACTCTTCTTTTCTCTCTGGCACCTTCCTTCTATATCTCAATTTTCTGTACCTATGAGGCCAAAAATCTTTAAAGATTGCTTTTATTTACTGTTTCCATTTCTTCATCTCCCATTCACTCACTCCAATTTAGCTTTCTGCCCCATCCCTCTATAAACATCAGGCTGAGGTCATCAGTATCAGTAAATGAACTTTACAATTCCCATTTTATTTGACCTCTTAGCAGCAATATTTACTGTTAACAAACTACTCAACTCTACTTGAAATACTTTTCTCCCTTGGGATCTGCAATACAATACTTGTCTGTGAGTTATTTTTCTGCCTCTCTACCCATTTGTTGTCTGCTCCTTTGCAAGCTCATATTCCTGTACTCAGCTGTTTGTTACATGTTGTACTTAATCAAGATTTGTTCCTAGACCCCACTTGCTTTTAATTTTGTAATCATTTCCATGTCTTTGATTGCTACATGTACCCAGATTCTATGTATACACACACACACACACACACACACACACACACACATATATATTTTTTTAAAGGTAAAATTTGGTGAGTTTTACATATATAAACCATAACCATAATCAAGGTAATGAACATATAGTTTACTCCCAAAAGTTTCCTGGTGCCCATTTGTAATATTTCCCTCCCAAGCCAATCCAACTACCATTTCTGAAGCAATCACTGATCTGCTTCCTAGTTTGGTTTGCATTTTATGAAGTTTTATATAAATATCCTATTCTACAGTAAATACTCATTTTTTTTCTGGCTTTTTTTCACTCAGGACAATTAAAATTAATCTAAGTTGTTGCATATATCAGCTTATTTATTTTTATTACTTAGTAGCATTTCATTATATTGCTACACCAAAATTTGTTCATCTTTCATCTATTGACAGACATTTAGGTGGTTTCAAGTTTGAAATTATTACACACAAAACTGCTCTGAACATTCATGTACAAATCTTTGTGTGTACACATGCTTTCATTTCTTTTGGGAAAATACCTGGGAGTAGAATGACCTATTTGTATGGCAGCTGTATATTTAGTAAGAAATTACTGTTTTTAAAATGGTTGTATAATTTTGTATTTCCACCAGCAGTTTTTTTTGATATTTTCATTTCTATATCCTCACTAATCCTTTGTATTGTCAGTCTTTTTTAGCTTTTCCAATGTGTATGTAGCAGTATTTTATTGACATTTTCTTAATGGCTAATGATATGAAGCATTATTTAACATGCCTTTTTATGATCTTAGTTTCTTCATCTAACAACTCAAATATTTTGCCTATTTTTAATTCTGTTGTTTGTATTCTAACAATTAAGTTGTGAAAGTTATTTAAGTATTATAGATCGAAGTTCTGTGTCAGATATTTGCTTTGCAAATATTTTCTCCCAGCCTATAGTTTACCTTCTCGTAACTGTTTCATTGTATTTTTAAGAACAAAAGCTTTAAATTTTGATGAACTGTGATTTATTTATTGCTTTATTTATTAATTTGTGCTTTTTGATTTAATAAATTTTTGTGAAATCCAAGGTTACTAAGATTATCTGCTATTATTTTCTAAAAATTTTATAATTTTTATTTTATATTTGGGTCTGCGACACGTGTTAATTTTTATATATAGTATGAGACATGGTTGAAGTTCAATTTTTTCATATGTCTATCTAATTTTTCCAGCATATTTGTTCAAAAGGTCATCCTTTTCACATGAGTCATCTTGACAAATTTGTCAAGAATCAATTGACTATATATGTGTGAGTCTACATCTAGAATCTGTTCTATTCCAGTGATCTATATGCCTATACTTTCACAAACACTAAATTTTCATGATTACTGTATCTTTAGAATAAGTCATGAAATTAGGTAGTAACTCCTCCAACTCTGTTCTTTTTTAAAAGTTGTGTATATATTAATATGTGAGTAAAAAAGCACACTAAAGCAATCATCAAGATAATTCGGATGATTCTTAATATTCTGTTGGTGGCAATAGCCATTGCTTAGTGTCTTCCAAGTATTTATTTTTCTATTTCATTTTCCTAAAGTTGATATGGATGTGAATATTACATAGGTCAAAACATGATGCATGGAAACCTCCTCCTTGGGATACACAATTCTAATTGTTCCAGTCCATGATTAATGAAGTTAAGCCAAGACATTAATCTGCCAAGAGTATGGTGACATAAATTCATGGCTTGGGAGGTCTACCTGAAGGAAATTCCTGTGATTCCATGCCATTATGTGATTATATTTTGTTAATTTCAACAGTAATTTTGCTCAACTTTTTCATAGTTTCTGATTGATGTGACAAAAGTGACTACTGATGAATATCTGTATTGCACCATTCTCTTAACCCTTCTCAATATGAAAAGAACTTTAATGTTATAGCTATACAAGCATAAAAGCAACCAGCTGCAATTTGAATAATTCATCCAATCATGTAACTAGATTTTTTATGACATCAAACGACCAGTTTGACTTTCACTAAATTGACTGGTTGGTTGGCACTTTGAGGAGCATTAACTTGTCATCATCATCATTACCATGAAATAGTATTTATTAAGGATCCACAGTCACAAGCAATATAAAGTTAGCCAAATAATCATAGACTCTGCCCTTTAGGAGTTTATGATCTGGAAATTCAACACATCCAGATGAGCTAGATGCCATTTAGCAGAGTACTGCTGTAGGATTTTGAGATATGTTACTAAGTGGCTGTAAAAGATCAATTTTCTTCCCAAAGTGCCAAACTATCAGCTGGAAAGTAAAGTAGTGCACATGTTGGGTGGGTGTAAGTGATCTTCTCATTCGAGATGGTGTTATTTGGGCTGAATTTGAACTAGAGATATCCTTTCCCCTCAAAAGATTGAAGCAGCACTTTAAAGAGAGAAAATTACATGTCTGAGCTCATCAAAAGCAAACTAGTACAGGAATCTGGTAGCAGGTAATAATGGTATGGTATGAAATGACAACAGGGGAAATGGAATTTTTGACACCAGAATACTATGCTCTATTCCAGCTTTGGCCCTCATGAGTGGGCATTGGGTAATTCATTTAACTTTTCTGTATCCTAGTTTAGTCACTCACCTTTAAAATGAGAAAGTTGTAATCATGTTTGTGCCTTCACGATATTTGAAACAGTGGTGATCTAGCACCTCTTATATTATCCTGGATGGAGCTGGAGCCCATCCTTTGAAGTGAAGTATCACAAGAATAGAAAAACAAGCACCACATGTACTCGCCATCAAACTGGTACTAACTTATCAGCACTAAGGTGCTCACATAGAAGTAATATTAATTGGGTGCCGGTAGATGGGAGGGGCTGGTGGGGGTAGGTAAACTCATAACTAAGGGGAGCAGAGTGCACTGTATGGGGGGAGGGCATGCTTGTAGCTCTGGCTTGGGCGAGGCAAAGGCATTATACGTAACCAAAATGTTTGTACCCGCACAATATTCTGAAATTTAAAAAAATAAAAATGATACCATGTTTAAAAAAAAGAAAATTGTGCAGAGATACTGCAGTGGAAAGTGAACTGAAAATAAATTTATAAAAGAACAGTCATGATAATGAATATTTCTTTTTAACTAGGCTGAGAGGTCTACGTTTTTTAAGAAAATTAAAATATTTGAATAAGATGTGATTCTAATTTCTGCAGAATATTTTTGGATAGTTTTGCCTCTTAAAATACTCTAATCCATTTAAATGTATTCTCTTACATGGTTCAATTTAGAGTTTAGTTTTTGCTGTCACAAATGAACTGTGCCTAATCAATAGTTCATTTATTAGAATTTTTTGAAGAATCATAGAATATAATATTTGGGAAACCTCTTAGAAATAGTGTGATTCTACTTCTTTATATGAAAACATAGGGATATTTAAGAGTTAACTACTTACCCAAGGTTCAGCAATAAGCTGATAAGAAAGCCAGTGCTAGAATCCAGGTTTCCTAACTTTTTATCCTAGTACTTTTATAAGTATTCCTGTCTCCTAATCTTTCATGTCTACAAAGAGAATGACATAATGGAAAACCACTGTAGTAAGAAAAATCATATGAACTCAAAAAGAGTAACTGGTGTTTGGGGAGAGGGGAACTACTATACGCTATGCACAGTGCATGTGCTGTTTCATGTAGTCCTTGCACAATTCCGATGAGGCATTATCAGCTATTCAGTAGATAAGGAAACAAGATGAGAAAATGTGAATAACTTATTTAGAGTCACGCTCCCAGAGGTGGTAGAGTGAAGGTTCATACCCTAGTCTGTCTGACCACAGGAGCTCATTATCTTTCTGCTACATCATTCTCTCGCTCTCTCTGGGGAAAGTGCCACTACCATCTTGGTGTTCATAAGAGAGAATTACAGGTTGATATTAAATAATAGGCATTGCAAACACTTGGTAATGTTTTTTACAGTAAATAAGATAACGAGTGCAAGTGTTTAACACATATGTAAATGTTCAACAAGTTAATATTATATATTGCCTTGGATCTTATAAAAAGATGCAAAAAATAAAGAGAATTTGATTTAGTTTGGAGTCGGAAAGGTCCATTCTTGCTTTAGAGTTATTTTCTGAGTCCATCGCTATTTAGAGATTGACTCTGAAAGTGGTGTAGGGGTAGAGAATTATGCAGATACAATATATGTTCTAGAGCAACTTGTAAAATAATCTGATATGATCTCAATTTTCCTTGATATTTGGGATAAGTTAATAAAAATTACCCTTACCTAATGATATAATAACTAAATCCCGAGGCCCTTAATTGTCAGAGATCAAATGTTTTCCCCCAGGCAGATATGTGTGAGATAAAATATCATTGCCTGTCTTCCAATAGCATGTTAAAATGTAAGGATTAAGCCTGCACATTTGCATGCCCTGATTACTCAAAATAGGAGAGAATACTGTATATTTTAATATGTAATTCAGCAAATAACACAGCAAATAAAGAAAGATTGCTCATTTTCATTCTGGTGAGAAATGGTTTCTAAAAATACCCAGAATTGAATCTGCCTCGAGACATGTAATGAAAGCTTTTATTTGGCTTTAAAATCCTTGATATGATTTGAAACTATCAGGCAGATATGTTAATACAGGTTTTGTTACTGGCCAGAGTAGCATCTATATTGCCTGAACAGATTCCTCTGCCATCATTGCCTATTTATAGAAGAATGTAGCATAAGTTAGGCATATCTGCAGGGCAAAATATTTTTTTGTCTCCACTCTGGGATTGCATATTAATCTGGAGTAGGAAGCTATCTTTTCCTATCACCTACTTTTAAAACAAATACACAGAATAATTTTTCAACTTACATAAATTTATTACTTATATTTCTTTCATGAAACCTACTACTATGTTATCTCATATTTAGCTGAATGAATATGTAATTAATTCTAACCCTATAGGAAGTTTCACTACCTATAAACCCCAGAATTTAATGAATTTAGACTTCAGATAAGGAATAATATAAAATGCTAGATTAGATTTCCTTTTGTAAATACTTATTATATTAACTTTAAAAAGACTAGATCTCTGAGAAAATTTGACATTTTATATAGTCATTTGTATACAGTCGTTTTGTCTCACTGCTTCTAGAGAAATGCTGAGTGTATATCACTAAACACAGTGATCAGAAAAAATAGTGCTTTGGAAAACCAACTGATTTAATTTTCAGAGAGTCATGTTATTCAGTGATTCAAATTAGGGGTGTACTTTGAAAATATTTTGGGGGGAGTACAATTACACATAACCTGTCTTCAGCTAATCAGACCCTTTAGCATGACTTTGAGGCATGTTTGATGATTTTTTAATATATATGAAAATGATGAACTGGTAATTTGAAACAGGTGCTGATCTTAGGAAAGGAGAATTCACAAAATATGTGCTTTATCACAACCTGACCTCACTCAATCTACAAATAAGCATTTACTGAAGTGCTCTGGTTTTGGAAAGGGCAGTGCATAACATAAGACACGGTGGGGTCTATATGGACATGTCTGTAAATGTGTGTGCTGGGAGTTAATGGAGGAATTGATATTATTATCAGTATTAAAAACTCAAGACTATCACTTCTCTAAAAACATCTCCTATGCAGCCTCTCCCTCTTCCATTATTCCAGTATCATGCTGCTTTTAACACAACAGAGAAGTGGAAGATGGACTGTACTAGCCATGGTTTAAAAGGTTTCTATTGATGCTAATAAGTTAATGAACAGACAAAAGGGCTTTCTGGGCCTTCCCCTTCATGCAAGGCACACAAAAAAGGCATTATTTAAAAAACAATGAAAAATAACCCATGATTTCAATCAGTTTTTTTCTCTTATGACTGGTCTTTTTGTCTCAAAGAACTGTGTCAAATCTGGCCTGGTTTTTCCCACAATGTACCTACTGTGTGGAGTCAGCACTGGATAGCCAAAAAACATGGACTTTAGAAACAGACAAATTCAAACTCCACCAGTGTACGATCTTGGGCAAGTTGCTTTACTTTTTTTATCTTTTCTCTTAGACTTAGGGTTTTTTTAATTTGTAAAATAACAGGGAGGATATAATTATCTCTAAAAAATCAGTTTATATTGTGTGAAATTCTAGTGTACATGGACTTCTGTTTACCTTTTCCTCAGTGTAGTATGCTATGAGACATATCATGGATATAAGATTAATGATAGTCATAGGCCCACTCAAACATCTCACAGGACCTATGCTATGTGTCACTTAGCCATATGATACAACCTAGCTTGGGGATTACAGGGTCTCTATGACAATGGGACCTAAAAGCTTTGGTTGTCCTAGAGATAAGGCCACCTCAACACAGATTAAGCTTTGTATTAAGGTTACTTTCATGACCTTAATACAAAGCTTACCTAACACAAGAATAGCTTAAACTCCCTTTATGAAAGAAACACCCGGTAACTGGCCTGGACTGAACACAGGTATAAGAAAGGGAGAAGAGTTCCCCAAACTCTGAAAATGGTCTCCAAATGAAGACCCTCCTGGTCAGGTGGTCATCTCACCCCTGACTGTATGTGGTACATGCCTCAAGCCTACTCCTGTTATCCATCTTATAAGAGTGCTGCCAGAATAAACTGCCTGAACATCAGTATCTAAGACTCATGTTTGACACAACAGACCGAAGGGGAGAATTCACCCCTGGGAAAGCTGGTCAACTAGGACCACCTGAGAGCCCCGAAAATGACACTCAAACATAAGAATTTTGGATTAAGTATTTATTCGAATTTCAAGTTATACCTGATTAGGATATTCATAGATGAAAATAGGGATTCGGCATGGAAATGAAAAAGGCAAGTAAATTAAAGAGTAAAGACAGAGGGATTTTGTACTGAAACTTTAAGCAACATAAAGGAAATAATGAAAATAAAATCAGCTTCAGGATTTTCTTCCTCTGCTTTTTGGAAATAAGAAAGCTCAGTAGTGGCAGTGCCACAGAGAAGGCTTAGCCCATCCATAATTTCCAGTAGCCCTTCACATATGTCATGTTACCCACAAATAAAAATACTTTTAAAATCAAAACAATGTGCTTCATATGCAAATGCCACCCCAAGACAAGTACCCTACAACACCTATACAACCAGATTGTTCCTATAAAGCACTTTTAGATAGAAATCTGGAACCAGAATTTATGGAGATGAGACTTGCATAAGATATGACAGTAAATTCTTTATCCTGAAATTATCCTAGGAAGAACTAGCCATAACTACACTGGAAGGGATTGAGAAATAAAAGTTCCGTTGTGATTAGGATAAAAATCCCATACAATATCTGAAATATCCAGGTGTCTCTTTGACCATGGTATAAGACCTGAAATTAAGGTTCAATATAACGTGTGCCTTGATATCTGGGGGAATCTGAGAGGACCTTGAATGGCCTACCTACAAGTTCTTCTCATTGTGTTCCTGTACATAAAGTCCCCTAGTAAAACAATCCTGTTTATCATATGGACCAGGCAAAGTGCCTGCTTAACCCTGAGTAACAGCATTTAGTTTCCTGTCAGTCAGTGGAATTGTTCAAACAAGTCAATTACATCTTCCTGTGGGAACCAGGGGTCATC
This sequence comes from Indri indri, assembly GCA_004363605.1. Lineage (NCBI taxonomy): Eukaryota > Metazoa > Chordata > Mammalia > Primates > Indriidae > Indri > Indri indri. The sequence continues at coordinate 25,287 of RJWJ010001997.1, forward strand.
CCATCATCTTTTTACTACAAAGTCTGCCTACTACAGCCTCTGTTCACTCTGCTCCTGACTGCAACACCCATGTGGCCCTGGGTGACATATTACCACCTTCCCATTGGCTGTGAATACAGTTGTGCATTGCTTAATGATAGGGATACATTCTGAGAAAGTGTCATTAGGCAATTTCATCACTGTGCCAACATCACAGAGTGTACTTAGGCAACCTAGATAGGATAACCAACTACACACCTAAGCTATATAGCCTATTGCTCCTAGGCTACAAGCCTGTATGCACATTACTGTACTCAATATTGTAGGTAATTATAACACAATGGTATTTATGTATCTAAACATATCTAAACATAGAAAAGATACAGTTAAAATACAGTATTATAATCTATGAGACCACTGTTGTCTGCGTGGTCCATCGTTGGCTAAAATGTCATTATGTATGTGGTGTATGATTGTATACATGACTAATACACTGTTGTTCATCTCATCTATGAGCATCAGTGTCATGAGTTTGGCCATCCCCATAAACCTGAAGCAGAAACACCCTCACCAATGGGGGGAAGATGAGATGAGAAAAAATAACTAGCATCATGAACAAGGTGGCCCAACAAAAACCAATGATACCCAGCCAGCTTTATACAGTAAAGACTGCCTGGAATGGAACTGGCAATTACTGGCAGCTTTGCTTTTTGGTTTGCAGGGAACTTTTTTTTTTTTTTTTTGAGATGGAGAACAGTTTTATATTTGTAATTCATCAAAAGATTAGGACTTATCAGGTCATTTAGGAACTGCAAATAGGCACTTTGTTGTTTCTCGGTCATACATTGTCATTTCTTCTTACCTACCCTAAAATATTCTCATTCCCAAGGTAAGACTTGTTAACTGGCCATACCCCAGAGTTACATGCCATTGGGTTCAGCCTGTGATTAGCCAATGGTCTCTGAGGCTCCTGACTATAAAAGTGGTGAAAACACTGTGTCCTACTCAGTTTGTGTTTGAGTCCCACTTACTAAAGGTTGGGTTGGCAACCATCGCTGGCTGTTTTGGGCAACTGTACAAATATTGTTTGTGATTGTGCACACTGGGATTGGCCCAGGGAAAGCCCTGTGTGGGGAAGGAAAAAGAACACCACCCCAGGGAGAAGTAAGCATTGCACCTTGGTTGCCTAATAGTCACTGTTTTTTAGGGAAGGGTAGCAATCTTGCTTTCTTCTGTGCTGCTTCCTTGCTACCATCATATATTCTCCAGATCTCCAGGCTATCAAAGTGGAAACTTATGGCAACTTGTAGCCCAGGCACTAATGAGAAAAGAAAAGGAAAAGGAGCATTTGATTTCAGCTTCTCCCAAAATACCACCACAGGTAATTCACCTGCTCTACTAATGTAAAAACCCTAGCCAGTGTGCCTGGGCTTTGCTTAGCACTGCTGTTTACCAGCATGTCAAAGGATTAATCTTGAAATTATGGTGCTTGATGGCTCCCGACTGGGCCATAGACAAAACAAACTTACTGGATGTGGACCTCAACCTGGGGAGACGGACTGGAGGAAGAGGCAACTGTCTGCCAAGTGGGCTACCAGTCTCCTGCACCTTTTTGTCACTACCCACAATATCCTCACCATGAACAGAAAAACAAGAGCTTTATGCTTCAACTTTATGTGGCTAGAAATCCAAAATATTCTGAGGGAATTTTTCCAGATAAAAAAGGAAGGAAGGAAAAAGGGAGGGAAGGAAGAAGGGAAGGAAGGATGTAAGAAAGGAGGGAGAGAAGGAGGAAAGGAAGGAGGAAGAGAAAGTTGGAGGGAAGGAGGGAGGAAGGAAGGAAGGAAGGAAGGAAGGAAGGAAGGAAGGAAGGAAGGAAGGAAGGAAGCCATCAAGCCTGAGCAGCAAGAAAAATCAGGGCCTTAGCAGAAAATGATTTTGAGCCATAAACCTCAGAATTAGGGTCCCAGTGCTTTTCTTTTGCACCATTCTGCTGACTATGTCTCTATGGCAACAAAAATTCTGAATCCTAGTTACAGGGAAAAAAATCCATGGTAACCATGTAGCACATTAAAGGAGTTAATTCAAACCCAACTTGAACCCTGGTTCCTTAAACTATACAACCATTACTATGGAGGATGCCCTTAAATTTGATCACACTGATTTGAGGCTCTCTGTAGGAAAAAAAATTATAAATATGAGCAAGATAAACAGAACTCTTATCCCTGAAATATATTCAGTGACAAACAACAGCAACAGAAAATAAGATAAAATGAGGGAGACTGTATACTAGAGGAGAAAACAAACAAAAGAATTAAAGATCAACAATTTGACCTAATTGGAAATCCAAAATTTAATAATATAAACAGCAAAGATAAAAGGGTGCTGATTGGCTTTTTTACATGTACAACATAGGTTCTGAATTAACTGTTACCACTTGCTAAGTTGCACCAGCTGGCAAACCTTCATGGACTTAATACTGGGGCTTAAATTAGAGTTATACCTGGGGATACGCTGAAGTTAAACATGATTCCCCTGTAATCTTATAAAAGTTACAAAATAAAAATTAGAGGACAAATAGGTTTGCCTCACCTTAACCATCAAAACTATTGTCTAAACTTCCCATGGTCATAATGCCCATTGACCTAATATAGTCCATAGTGGCATGGACACTCTAACCCGATGAGCAATAAATTAAAATTAAATAAAGTAGTTTGCACTCACAAATTGACTTGACAAAGTGGGACCTGATAGATACTCCTTCCCAAGCTAAAATAATTAATATGGCCCAATATAAATTAAAACAGAGACATCAAGGATGGAAACTTATTATAAAAGACTTAATTAGTGAAGGGATGATTATCCCCACTGCTTCTCTAACAGCCCAAAATGGCCTGTTTTTAAACCTAGACAGAATGAGTGGTGCTTCACAGTGGATTACTGCACATTTAATACTGTGGTCCCATCCATTAAGCTCCAACACCCAATATCCAGTATTACTGAAATTACTGACTCCATCAAATTAGTAACCAGTAAATATTTTGCTACTATAGATTTGGTTAATATGTTCTGTCTTGTGCCTATTTCAACAACCTCTCCACAGCAGTATTCTTTCACCTCTGAAAGGACTCAACACTCCTTTACCAGCCTAACCATGGTATACTTCAGCAACCTTGCCACTGCACACTGTCATTACAGGCAAGATCTTAACTGCATACACCTCTCTCCAAGAGCACAGGTATGACTCTATGTTAATGACAGCCTCCTCTGAGAAAGTTTATTTCACCAACTCACTAAGAATATATAAATACAAAGGAACTTACAGAAAGGAAATGTACCATTGCCTCACATGTAGTGCAAGTCCACTACTTCTGTTAAATTCCTGAAAATTATTTGGTAAACCATGGGCTGCTTCCTCGCTGACACTGTCATGAAACAGCTATTGACTCTTTCAGCACCCACAATGTTAATTTAAACCTAACATCATTTACTCCCATTTGGATTCTGGAGGCAACGAATTCCTCATTTACAATTTTACTTAATCTAACTGATTCTCTTCCTTGTGCATGGGCCTATATTGTTTTATTTCAGAATATTATGGGGGTACAAATGTTTGAGTTACATGGATTTTTTTTGTATTGATTGACTCAAAGTTGTAAATATGCCCATCAACCAGGTAGTGTACATTGTGCCAGTTAGGTGTGATTTCACTCATCCCCTCCTACCCCCTCCCACCCGCATGATTTCCCTTGAGTTTTATGTCCATCTGTGAACTTGAGTGCTGATTGATTAGTTCCAATTTAATAGTGAGTACATATGGTGTCCGTTTTTCCATTCTTATGTAACTTCACTTAGGAGAATGGTCTCCATTTCCATCCATATTGTTGCAAAGGTATTAATTCATTTTTTATGGTTGAGTAGTATTCCATGCTGTGTGTGTATATGTATATATATATAATTTATATATATATAAATTATAAAACTTTTATATACATAACATTATATATACATATATAAAATTAATCCACTCATGTATTGACAGGCACTTGGGTTGATTGCAGTTCTTTGTGATTGTAAATTATGCTGCAATAAGCATTCCAGTGCAAGTGTTTTTTGGATTAAATGACTTTTTTTTTTTCTGTTGGGTAAATACACAGTAGTGGGATTGCTGGATCAAATGGTAGGTCTACTTTTATTTCTTTGAGGAATCTCCATACTCTTTTCCATAGAGGTTGCAGTAGTTTGCAATCCCACCAACAGTGTATAAGTGTTCCTTTCTCTTCACATCCATGCCAGAATCTATTGTTTTAGGACTTTTTAATAAAAGCCATTCTCACTAGGTTTAGGTGACATCTCATTTTGGTTTTGATTTGCATTTCTCTGATGATTAATGACATTGAACATTTTTTCATGTGTTTATTGGCAATTAGTCTATCTTCTTTTGAAAAGCTTCTGTTCATGTGTTTTATCCAATTTTTAATGGAGTTGTTTGTTTTTCTCTTGGTGATTTTCTTGAATTCCTTGCAGATTCTGGTTATTAGCCCTTTATTGGATATAGAGCATGCAGATATTTTCTCCCATTCTGTAGGTTGTCTATTTCCTCTGTTGATTTTTTCCTTGGCTGTGCAGAAGCTTTTTAATTTGATCAGGTCCCATTTATTTATTTTTATTGTTGCTATAATTGTCCTTGGGGTCTTCTTCATAAATTCTTTGCCTAGGCCCATATCTACAAGAGTTTTCCCAACCTTTTCTTCTAGAATTCTTATGGTTTCATGTCTTAGATTTAAGTCTGTTATTCACGTTAAATTAATTTTTGTGAGTGGTGAGAGATATGGATCCTGTTTCAGTCTTCTACATGTGACTATGCTGTTTTCCCAGCACCATTGATTGAATAGGGATTCTTTTTATCCAGCATATATTGCTGTCTGCTTTGTCAAAGATCAGATGGCAATGTGTGGATGGCTTTATATCTGGGTTATCTGTTCTGTTCCATTGGTCTATGTCTCTATTTTTATGCTTACGGTTGCTTTGACTATTTGGGCTCTTTTCTAGTTCCAAACTAAGCATACATTTATTTTTTCTAGATCTGAAAAAAATGACTTTGATATTTTGATGGGGATTGCATTGAATCTATAAATCACTTTGGGTAGTATGGACATTTTAATGACATTGATTCTGCTGTTCCATGAGCATGGTATGTTTTTTCCATTTGCTTACATCATCTGCCATTTCATTCCTCAGTGATTTTTAGTTCTCTTTGTAGAGATCTTTTGCCTCCTTAATTAAATATATTCCTCGGTATTTTATTTTCTTTTTAGCTGTTGTGAAAGGTATTGTGACTTTGATTTGATTCTCAGCTTGACTGTCGGTGTATAGGAATGCTACTGATTTGTGTATATTGATTTTGTAGCCTAAGAGTTTGCTAATTTATCAATTCTAGGATTCTCTTGGTGGAATCTTTGGGGTTTTTTAGATATAAGATCACATCATCAGCAAAGAGCGACAGTTAGACCTCCTCTTTCCCCATTTGGATACCCTTAATTTCCTCCTCTTGCTTGATTGCTCTGGCTAAGACTTCTAGCACTATGTTGAATAGAAGTGACAGTGGGCATCCTTGTCTTGTTCCTATTCTGAGTGGGAATGCTTCCAACTTTTCGCCATTCAGCGTGATGTTGGCTGTGGGTTTGTTGTATAGGGCTTTTATAATTTTGGAGTCATGCAAATCACCTGGGACCCACTGGACCCCTGTGGCTCCTGCAGTCTGGGCCTGAGTTGGGAAATGTCTGTGTGGGAAAGAGCAAGACAAAACCTGAGGAGTTGCAGCCCCCTGGGGAGGACAAAGGTACAGTGGGTAGAGAAGCAATATATGGTGTCTGCTATCGAAGCTTGGGTCTGTGGAGATGGGAGGCACCCCAGGGGGTGCTGGGAGCCTAGTGACAAGAAGCTCCCAGCTATGTCTATTTTGTTTATAGTTTTTTTTAATCATAAAAGGGTGCTTGCTTTTGTTGAATGCTTTTTCCGCATCTATTGAGATGATCATATGATCTTTCTTTTTACTTCTGTTTATGTGGTGAATCGCATTTATGGGTTTACTTATACTGAATCATTCTTGCATCCTTGGGATGAAGCCCACTTGGTCATGGTGGATTTTTTTTTTCTGATGTGCTGCTGAATTCAGTTTGCTAGAATTTTTGCATTTATATTCATAAAGGATATTGGTCTGTAGTTTTCTTTTCTTTTCTTTTCTTCACTTTTTCATTGTTGTTGTTGTGTCCTGTCCTGGCTTTGGTATCAAGATGATACTAGCTTTGTAGAATGAGTTGAGGAGGATTTCTTCCTTCTCAATGTTATCAAATAATTTCTGAAATATGGGTACCAATTCTTCTTTGTATGTCTGATAAAATCTGGCTGTGAAACTATCTGGTCCGGGACTTTTTTTGTTGGAAGATGTTTTTTATTTCTGCTTTAATTTCTTTTTTTTTTTAATTTTTTTTACTGTTTGTTGTTTATAGGGGTACAGGTGTTTAGGTTACATATGATGCCCTTGCCCCCCCTTCCCCCCAAGTCCCAGTCCCAAGCATGTCCATCTCTCGGAGGGTGCGCATTGCACCTTTTGTGTATGCATATATCCGTCCCCTCCTCCCCCTCGCCCCTCCCCCTTCCCCCTCCCTCCCTACCCGACATCCAATAGCATCTGCTTTAATTTCATTGCCCGTAATTGGTATGTTCTAGAGACCAGAGACACCAGATGTCAGAGTGCCTCAGTAAGAAGGAGAAGTTTTAGATGAAAAAGAAAAAAATGAGCAAACTAACAAATAGAGATCAGGTGTTGATCTGAGGGAAGGGTGCCAGAACCTTCAGGAGACTCCAGGGGAAGAAGTTGCAAAGCAGAACAGGAAGGAGCAGGGAATTGGCAGAGATCAACTCCCAAGAGGCTTGGTGTCCAGTGAGAATGGTAGGTGGAGCAGTTTGCTTCTCCCTCCCTTGCATCTTTCACAGTTAGTGGGTTCCCAAGCTGCTGGAGAGACTTTCTGCCCACACAAGCCCAGAGGCTGCTGCTGCCAGTGAGCTGGGAGCTTCTTGTGGACAGGTCACTGGGCTCCCAGCACCCCCTGGGGTGCCTCCCATCTTCACAGACCCAAGCTTGGATAGCAGGCACCATATATTGCTTCTCTACCCGCTGTACCTTTGTCCTCCCCAGGGGGCTTCAACTGCTCAGGTTTTTGTCTTGCTCTTTCCCACACAGACATTTCCCAACTCAGGCCCAGACTGCAGGAGCCACAGGGGTCCAGTGGGTCCCAGGTGATCTGCATGACTCCAGAACCTGGACATTCTGGGTGGGCGGCCTCATGGAGTATGGGATAGACCCAACCAGAGTGCTAGCTTTCCTCTGTTCAGACTCCGTTTACTCTCCTTCACCTCCCCCACCCACAGCTGCCAAAGAGAAACAATTGAGCCATCACACTGAGGCTTCCACAGAGAGTGGGGCTCAGACCTTTCCTCCTGGGGTCCTGCAGCAGACTGATGGGTACTTGGACTCTGAGCTCCCTGAGTGCTGGCCCTCCCTGGTGCTGCTTGCCTGGCAACTCCATCAGAGTGAGGCATGCCCCGAGGTAGAGGGACATTGAACCTGCTTCATCACCCTGTGGGCAACTCAGGACCAGCATGCTTTCCCTGGCATCATCAGGGATTGATCTTCAGGGACCCAGGGATGGGCCCACAGGCCAGATTCTGTATCCCCGGGTCTCAATCACATTGCTCAGAGGCACAGAGGGAAGATTTGAGAATTAGCCGGGAGAGGCAAGGGAACCCACATGGGTAGATCATTGGGAGAGAGTGCAGTGTGGGTCCTAGCTGCAGCATGCTCACAAGGCACCCCTCCCTACCACAGGAGGGCCATGCTCTCAGCTCAGGCTGGGATCCTGGGCAGAAAACTACATGGCCTGCATCACAGTCATGGGGGAGCTCAGCTGGCTTAAGCTCCTGCCTGCAGGCAGAACCTGGAGGAAAACCATAGAGCAGGGGAGGGCGGAGAGGAGCAAGACCTGCTCCAGACTGCCAGATTTTGAATCTCAGATAGCCCGGCCTCTGCAAGCAAACATGGGCCTATCTTGAGTGAGGTCTCCTCCGACCAAAATCTCTAGAATCTGTCCAAATTGAAATCAACAGGCACTCTTATTAGGGTCCTCAGAGAATCCTACACTGTTGAGGCTTTAGCAACCTCTTCTGATGGCTCCTGGATTTTCTAGACTGTCTACTGTAGCCATAAATAGCCCATGGGCATCTGATGCAAGAAGTTTCACTTCTCAGCCCTGTGCTATTTACCACTGAAGTGGGAATTGCTGGCCACATACTATGCTTTTTTGGAAGTAGAGACTCTCACAGATTCTAGGCCTATGACTCTATGTACTCAGCTGCCCATTATGCCTGGGATCATGGAAGCAGCACCCCACAAGCTCAGCACAGCTACCAAGTCCTGTTGCTACAGGATCAAGCCACACCTGGGCCCTTTGGTATATACCACCTGAAGGAAGGGGTGGCCTCCCCTGTCCTCAGTCCTTTGTCAAATACTATGGTGCTGAAGGAGAATGTTCCTCTCCTAAAACCTTTGGCTACATGTCGAGCCCTTTGAGATCAACAGAGCGAATAACAGTAGGAGTTTATACACTTCGCAGCTGATGTTGCCATTATCATACTTGATGGAGCTCAGTGGACTGTTGTTGTTTGTCCCTTAACCAAATGTCCCTGATAAAGAGTGAAGCCCAAAGATCAACACAATTAGCCACATTGTCAGGCAGTCATTGTAGCACAGAATGTCCTGGCCAGCAAATGGCCTCATCTGTACATTTTTACAAACTCTTGGACCATTGCCTAAGAGTAGCCCCCTTTAGGGTAAAAAACTCTGGGAAGCTCTTGCTTTACAGATATCTACATTATAAATCAAAGTAACAGATGTCTCTGCATTTACTAAAGCCACATTATAAAGTCTCACCAGTATACTCCTTATCCTCTTTGGAGTTCCAGCCATTACTGATAGTGACAAAGGTACTCATTTTGCTTCTCGGATACACAATGCTGGCTCTTGAAGAAGGAATTCAATGGACCTTCCACCTTCCCTGTAGGTCCTTGGCAACTGATTTCACTAAGGCATAATAGGCTCCTCAGAGAACTCTATTTAAGTTAGAAAATGTCACATGAACCTCATGCTGGGTGTCAGTGCCACAGGCATTGATTAATCTAAATTTATGCCCCCGGGGACAGGCACTCCCTATAACAATGCCATATATGGACCTTAATTGCCTTTATTGGCCATAAAGGGGGGCATTGCTAAGAATTATCTCACTTTGAGGCCCTCTCCCTCCTGGTCAACTGCCTGCTTTGTTTCCTAGGGAGGTATTTCTTCTATTTCCTAAAAGTTTCAATCCTTACCAAGTTTTAAATTGATGTCAAGACTTCAAGGGGTCAATTGTGGTATAAGGACTATAAATATAGCCCAATATTATGTAAGCCTTGACATCTGGGGAAAACTTGAAGGGTCTCAAATGCCCTAACTACAAATTCCCCTTCCCAGATGCTTCCATGGATCGGGTCCCCTAGTTAACCCTCCTTATCACAGGGACCAGGCACAGTGCCTGCTTTTACAGGTTTCAGTTTCCTGCTAGCCAGAGTTGTTCAAATAAGCCAATCACATACTCCCACAAGAACCACGGTACACCTTCTTGCTACTACAAAACCTGCCTTCCACAGCTCCTGCTTGTTCACTCTATTCCCGAGTACAACACTGTGTGGCCCTTCATGGCACAGTGTCCTCTTCCCCCAGGCTCTGAACATATGTGACTAGTAAACTGCTGTGGATCTAATCTGTCAATTGCTGGATGTATTGTGTTTAACCATCCACATAACCCTAGGCAGGACTTCCTCCCTCACTAGCAGGGTGAAGCAGAGGTGAATAAAACATTGACTACTCTAGGATCAAGGAGATAGTCATTAATTTTTTAAGATATAAATTCAGTACAGAATGGGTGAAGAAAATTTCTGGAAAAAAAAATGTAACAAGGGAGGCCTCACCAGATGAGATACTAAAATGTACTCAGCAGGCACAGTAAGTAAAACAGTTTGGTACTGGCCCATGAATAGATAGTCAGATCAATGGAGCAGAAGAGTTCAAAAGTTGACCCAAGTAAATATGGGAATTGAGTATATAATATAGTATTTCAAAAAAATGAATAAAAAATACATTTTTCAATAAGTGATGTTGGGATCACTGACCATCCATTTTAAGAAAAAGAGAAAAACCAACCTGGATTCCTACCTCACTTCTTACTTAAAAAATTTAAATATAAAGAATGGATTTGGAAAAAAAAAAAAAGAATAGATTTGGAATATATTAGAAGAAAACATGAGAAAATATTTATATTCATAGAAACAAGAAAATCCTGACTAAAAAATAAGCACAGTAGCATGACTATAGCAAATAACAATTCAGTGTGCATATCAGTGTAGCTAGAAGAGAAGATTTTGAATGTTGTCAGCACAAAGAAATGATAAATGTTTAAAGTGGTGGATATGGTAATTACCGCAATTTGATCATTATACTATGCATACATGCATAGTATAATGCATTGAGGCATCACATTGCTTCCCATAAATATGTACAATTATTATATGTCAATTATAATAACAATTAAACAAAAAAATTACTAAAAAAGAAAAAAATTAGATATTTTTCCAAGGAAGACATTTCAATGTCCAAGAGGTGTACGAAAATGTTTTCAACATCACTAATTACCAGGGAAATCAAATGAAAACCACCTAAATGTTTGTGCCCCTATAATATTCTAAAATAAAAAAAATTTAGAAATTAAAAAAAGGTATTACCTCACATCTGTCAGAACAGGTTTTATCAAAAAGTCAAAAGATAAAAGTGTTGGTAAGGATGTGGAAAAAAGGGAACCCTTATACATTGTTTGTGAGAATGTAAATTTGTATAGCCCTTATGGAAAAGAGTATGAAGGTTTATCAAAATTTGAAACTAGAACCATATGATCCAGCAATCCTGATTTTGGACATATATCCTCAAGAAATGAGATCAGTATCTCAAAGAGATATCTACATTCTCATGTTCATTGCAGCCTTATTCACAATAGCCAAGATATGTAAACAACCTAAGTATACAGTTATGTGTGAGTGGATAAAGAAATTGTGATATGTGTGTGTGTACATACACAACAGAATATTATTCAGCCATAAAATAAAGATATCCTGTTATTTGTGACAGCATGGATGAACCTGAGGGCATTATGCTATGTGAAATAAGCCAAACCGAGAAAGACAAATACTGTATGGTATCACGTATATGTAGAATCTAAAAAATAAATAAATTCATGGAAACAGAGAGTAGAATGGTTTTCAGAAGCAGGGTGGTGGAACAAATGGGGAGATGTTGGTCAATGTGTACAATTTTTCAGTTATCAGATATATAATTTATTAGGATCTAATGTAGAACATGGCAATAGTCATTAATAACACTGTATTTTATATTTGAAATTTGCTAAGAGAGTAGATCTTAAGAATTACCACGAAAAAGGTAACTATATGAAGCGATCAATGATGTTTCAATTAGCTTGATTAGGATAATCATTTCATAATGTATACACATATCAAGTAATCATGTTGTACACTTTAAATACATACAATTTTATTTGTCAATTATACTTCAATAAAACTAAAATAAAAAGAGGATGGCATTTTCAGACTCATCCTCCCAGGTAATCAACTAAATTGCAAAAATTTTCTTTTGACAATTGGTAGATAGCTTGTTTTCTAAAATCTTTTGAGCTCTTTAACCCGGTGATCACATAGAAAGTATTGAGTCCTTAAGTAGGTCTGTATGACATGGTTGTGGCTTTTGAGAAACTTGCAATCTGGTTCAGGAGATAGATTACTTTCTCATTGTCTTGTCTATCACTTTATTGAAAGTGTCTCATATTTCTGAATTTACATATGGGTGGTGTTTACCAACCATCCTGGTTTGCTCTGAACTGTCTAGTTTTAGCATTGCAATTCCCATGTCCTGAGAAACCCATCGACCTCAGACAAACTAGATGGTCGGTTATCCTAAGAGATACTCAGTTTCCTCATCCTTTCTGTAAACCAGAACGAGGCCAAAAATTTGTATGTATACTGTTGACATAAATCCTGTCCTTATCGTGCTTTCTAGGGATACAGGTAGAAGGAAAAGGGGGCGGGGGCTAAAATAAAAGGGAGTCCCTCTACTCTGAAGATCAGTTTGTTTCCCAAGGAAAACTAGTGAATAGGGATTCTAACTGATATTTTAGATTCAGGGCCAAGAATCACAGTATATCTTGCTCAGGGAGAGAAGTCAGATTTTTTTTTGAAAGGGATTATTTATTATTTTGATTAGTTGGAGTAACAGAAGGGATCTTATACACAGACAGGTTTCATTGCAGCCCAGTGCAGGCTGGTCCAAAATGTCAGATATTAAGAATAAGGGGTGCCGAGCACGGTGGCTCACGCCTGTAATCCTATCACTCTGGGAGGCCGAGGCAGGCGGATCGTTTGAGCTCAGGAGTTCGAGACCAGCCTGAGCAAGAGCGAGACCCCGTCTCTACTAAAAAAAAAAAAAAAGGAAAGAAATTATCTGGACAACTAAAAATACATAGAAAAAATTAGCCGGGCATGGTGGCACACACCTGTAGTCCCAGCTACTTGGGAGGCTGAGGCAGGAGGATCACTTGAGCCCAGGAGTTTGAGGTTGCTGTGAGCTAGCCTAATGCCATGGCAGTCACTCTAGCCAGGGCAACAGAGTGAGACTCTGTCTCAATAAAAAAAAAAAAGAATAAGGGAAAAGTGAATTATAGGGAGAATGCAGTTTGGTATTATGAAGGATACACTGTACCAGGAGGCCAAGTATATTGATTTAAATCTAATTCTACTACTTATTAACCATGAGGCTATATGCAAGAGTTCATCTCATGTTTTAGTTTCATCATTTTTCATGTAGAGTTAGAAGTAATGTAAAATTAAATTAAATTTGGCCTAAAGCTGCCTCCATATGTAGCAAACTGCTGCCTAACTTAGTATGTAAACAAACTGCAACCTTACTTAAGAGTATATTCCTGTAACAGATAGCTGAGTCTTAACCTATCACAGCATCACAGCAGCCAAGTTTCAGCCAATGGGCTGCCAACTGATCAGACCAAGTCTACATAAAGCAAATGCCAATCTGTACTCAATCAAGCTGTTTTTGTATGGAACTTCCTTTTTTTCTGTCTACAAATACTGCCTGCCCACAGTTGCTGGGTGGAGCTCTCTGAACCTCTCTTGGTTCTGAGGGCTGCTTGACTAATGAATTCTTCTTTGCTCAAATAAAGTCTGCTAAATATAATTTGCTTGAAGTTTTTCTTTTAAAAGTAACTACATCAAAGGGCTGTGAGTAGAATCAAATAATGCAAATGAAACATTTTTTTTTATTCCAGCATATTACGAGGGTAAAAATGTTTAGGTTACATATATTGCCTTTGCCCCACCCAAGTCAGAGCTTCAAGCTTGTCCATCCCCCAGATGGTGCGTACCACACCCATTAGGTGTGTATATGCTCATCGCCTCCTCCCCCTCCCATCTGCCCAACACCTGATGAATGTTACTACCATATATGCACATAAATGTTGATCAGTTAATACCAATTTGATGGTTAGTACATGTAGTACTTTTTTTCCCATTCTTGTGATACTGCACTTAGCAGAATGGGCTCTAGATCTATCCAGGAGAATACAAGAGGTTCTAGATCACCATTGTTTTTTGTGGCTGAGTAGAACTCCATGGTATACATATACCACATTTTATTAATCCACTTATGTATTGATGGACACTTGGGGATACTGAGAGATAGGAATACTCATACACTGCTGGTGGGACTGCAAACTAGTGCAGCTTCTGTGGAAAGTAATATGGAGATACCTCAAAGAGATACAAGTAGAACTACCATTTGATCCAGTAATCCAAGTACTGGGTATTTACCCAAAGGAAAAAAAGACATTCTATAATAAAGACATCTGCACTTGAATGTTTATAGCAGCACAATTCACAATTGCAAAGATGTGGAAACAACTCAAGTGATGTGTAAATTATAATACAAACTTCCATTTGGTTGTGATAAGGGGTCATTAGGCCAGTGGGATAACAGTAAATCAAATGAAAGACTTCCATGCGTTCTGACCCTTAGTGCTATTGATAAATGGTAGAAATCAGTATCTAAATGGGACATTATCATTTATTCACATAATTATTGTTTTCTAGATAAACATTTACTCAACACATACTATGTGTCAAGCAGTGTGTTAAGGGAAGATTGATAGTTTATGAGGAAATCAATTACTATCTCAGTTTTAATGAGTTCATAGTCACAGAAAATGTATGTGAACCTCTTTGTTACCTTTTTACATTAAAAAGGAAAGTGTTCTAATCTTGGATGTGTGATTGAGGGGACAATGGTATGCAAATTTCTAGATAGCAGATGGTAAGGAAAACTTGGAGTGTCTTAGAAACTAGCTGAAATTACTTATGGAGTCTGCCCCAGGTTATTTGAATAGACTGACTGGTAACACATTTTTTTGTGCTTCACTTTTATTTTCAGAAGCAGCCAAAATTTGGAGCCAAAGCTGTGAATAAACTGGGTAATTGAGCCTGGGAATATAACTTTAATTTTAAACAATTGTTTGTGACTATTAAAATAGTGATCACATTTTTATGCGGCTTATAAACTTACTCTGAAGACATTTCTTTTTTCAAAAAAGAGCTTGGAGTTATAGCATAATTGCTGGAAAATGTGTATTTTTCTAAGGTGACAGCTTTAAGGGAACAGCTTCTATTCGTTGTATACTTTTTTCCATGTTTTTGTTTTTCAATCACATCTATTTAATGACATATAAGCCCATTATTAAAACTAGTTAAATGGTGAAAAATAATGCCTGTAACCCTACCATCCAAACAAAAACGAATGTTTTTATGTTATGTTTTATTACATAATAGTCACTTTTCATAATGTATTATTATCCCTTTATAAGATGGAATTTTATTTTCAGGTATATCTCAGCCACCCGAAGCCCTAGCTTATAAAATAAATAAATAAACAAACCAAAAAGAAAATGCACATATTTAAGGCTGAAAAGACTATCCATGATTTGCTGCCCTTTTGGATGCAATTAGTAAATGCTAAGTTACTCAAAGTGTTTTGTGTATCTTCTTTCATTTGAAACTTTCAGACATGCATTTTTGAAGTAGGAATGTTTAGACTCTCTTGCTTCCTGCTGTGATTTCTAGCTTCCCAGGCATAATTCAACTTGAGGAGTCTGTAGCTGCTTAAATGAGGATTACTGTATAGGACTTCATGTGGCTTACCAGGAGGATGACTGGGCTCTCTTTTGTAAAGCAATATATTTGTAGAATCTGGCAGAGTAATGGAACACACACAGGAAATTCCTAATGTTGTGTTGTAAACACGATTGTTAGTAGACTGTATGCAATAAAAATGTCTGGTACATTATTAGAAGCTAGAACTTGGTGTTACTGTTACAAATGTCCTTTGAAAATGACCATTAATAAGGAATATGAAAATAATTACAGTGAACACAGAATTACTAGGGCCAAAACTTTGGAAACCGTGCAATAGTCTACAGGGAAAAAAAAACTTTGATTTTGTTTTTCTTTTATAAAATGCAAAGGAGCACGTTCTCATGTTCTTACAGCACAAGATGTTCCAGGCTCATTTCATATTTTCTCCACCCCAGCCACAGAATCAACCACTTCTCCATGTCAAAATGGTAAAGACACCAACCTAAAATAACTCCTGTCTTAGTTTATTCAGTCTGCTACAACAAAATACCTTAGACTGAGTAATTTATAGAGAACAGAAATTTGTTGCTCATAGTTCCGGAGGCTGGGAAGTCCAAGATTAAGGCACCAACAGATCCAATGTCTGGTGAAACTTGTTCTCTGCTTCAAAGATAATGTTCAAAGAGAACAATAGTAAATGCATCCTCCAATGTTGGAAGGGAGTGGAAAGCATATTCAAACTTCTTTTTAAGGGTACTAATCCCATTTACAAGGGCAGAGCCCCACCTCTTATTACCACCAAAATGGGGATTAGGTTTCAACATGAATTTTGGAGGGGTGCAAGCATTTAGCTCATAGCAACTCCCAAGGATTTAAGATTCTATTTTTATCTCCTCCTCTTCACCCCACTAATGGGGGAGAGATTCTTGCCAAAGGGTTATGGGTATGACTGAACACATGACACATCGCACTGGACAAATAAGATTGATAACAGTTTATTAGTCACATATTTTCACAGCCCTGGAGAATAGGACACTGCACACCCTGCAAAGACACAGGGGTGTTATTGTACTTAGAAACATAGTGAATAAGCTGGGGCTATGGGAGGCAGACTTCGCAATATTCAAGAGGATGGAATGGCCCCTGGTTCCTGCAGGAAAATGTGTTCGGATCGTCTGAATAACTCCATGAGCTGGCAAGGAACTGAAACTTGCTACCCATCAATAAGTACAAATGGTCCCTGGTCCCCAAGATAAGGAGAATTGTTTGGCTAGGGAACATATCTGAAGGTACAGAGTAAGGAGGGAAACTTGCACTTAGGCCATTTGAGGCCCTCCTAATTTCACCAGATGTCAAAGCAGCACAAAATATTAGGTCTTAATTTTTAAGCCTTACATCGTGAGTGTAATAATCTGAGTAATAAAGTAAATAACAATATTATTGTTATTCATAGAATAAAATATCCATGAGTTCATACTAATGTTAATAAATAACTGAATAAAGAATAGATCTTCTTTACAGAAAAATATAATTAATAAATGTATTCATAAAATGGATAATAGAAAATCATTATTAGAAAACCACAGTAATAATTATTGCTGATAAGGTCTCCTGAATGATACTAACACCAGCGGGCAAAATTTTGTGGAGAAACAGCATATTTGTATAATTTCAAAGTAAATTCTCCAAGATATTTATTACTAAGAAGAGAACAGTAGTAAATTTACAGTGAAAAAAACTGTCAGACACTACCTTAACTGAGTGATCAAATTTAATGTTACCAGTAATAAGACATAAAGGCGTCATAAAACCCCTAATATGATGTACTGAGAATGGCACACCACCACCTCTGTGGCACTCTTACAAAAATGCATAACCTCAATCTAATCGTCAGAAAAATCAGAGAAATCCTTGTTGAGAGACATTGTAGAAATGAACTGGCCAGTACACTTCACAAGTATTAGAACATGAAAGATAAGTAAAGATTGAAGAATTCTCACAGCTTGAAGGACACTAAGAAAACATGACAATGCAATATGGTATCCAGGATTGAATCCTGGAACAGAAAAAGGACATTAGTGGAAAAACCAGTGAAATCCAAGTAAAATTATAGTTCATTTACTAGTACTGCATAAATGTTAGTATCACAGATTTTATAAATTCTTCATGGTTATAATATATAAGACATTAACATTAGAAGAAACTGAGTGAAGAATATATGGGAACTCTCTGCACTAGTTTTACAAAATTTCTATAAATCTAAAGTTATTCAAAATATATTTTTAAAGAATCAGAAACATAAACAAAACAATACACGTGAACCACCACCAACTTATCCATATTTTTGTTGTTAAATTGCATGAACTGTGGAATACCTATTCTTTATTCCTTCCCCAATATAAAAGTAGGATGGAGTTTGGAAGATTTCATATTGTTTTGGCATGGGAATAGGTGGTACGGAACCCAGCTACATATTTGTTCTATATCTTCTGCCAGCATTAAATTAAGCTGTAACTAATTGCTGTTGTTGTTTAGGCATCCACCCCCACTGGCATTTGCTATGGTGATCCTAGTCTCACTGTGGCTTCTGGTTGACAGTCTGTGCACTATGTATCCTCCTTATCCCAACCACTATTCTACATCTGCTTGGCCTGCCTTATTTCAACTTCCTCTGCACCCACTGGAGACATAAGGATATTGAAAAGCTCTACAGCGAGGTTCCCAGAACTCAGTAATGCCACCCTCTGGTCCATCTGCTTTGCCTTTCATTCAACCATTGCTATTTGAGTGTTCCAGCACCATGCTGAATGCATGTCTTGCAATATCCTCAGTTAACAACCTGGGGAGCAAGACAGAGATTGCCTTTGCTTTGAAGAGCACCCCTCAACTTACCTGGAGCTTCCCTAACATCATCTCTCTACCTGGGATGAGTGTGGAGAATGTAAGAGTCCTTATCAGAGATACTCACTGTCTTCTAACTCTATTGCTGTCCTCCTCCACCCCCATCACCTCACTTCAAACTCATCTACTCAACTCATTTCAGGGAGGTAAAGTAGTGTTGTATAATCACGAATTGTTCCCTAACTCATTTTCATGACATAAGTGTTACGCACAGTCTTTTAAACCATCAGATATTTGTATTTATACTCAGGCTGCTGTAACCATAAAACATTTTCTATCTCCAAAGTCTTAATATAGATTCTAGAAAATCAGAAAAATATTTAGTTTTCGATGCTATTGATCATTTTCTGTGAGTTTTACAAATTTATTTAAAAACTCAATTGAGATGTTAATATCAGCAAGGTGGTGGAGTAGTAGATAGAAAGCCTTTTGACCCCCACTGTCTTAGTCTGTTTTGTATTGCTTGTAGCAGAATACCTGAAACTGCATAAACTATGAAGAAAGGAATTAATTTCTTACAATTCTGGAGACAGAAGTCCATGGTCAAGGGACTGCCTCTGGTGAGAGCATTCTTGCTGTTAGGGACTCTACAGAGTCCCAAGGAAATGCAGGGCATCACGTGGCGAGGGGACAGAGCATGCTAACATGGTAGCTTAGGTCTCTCTTCCTCTTCTTATAAAGCCACCAGTTCCCTACTCATGATAAGCCATTAATCCATTAATTCAAGAATAGATCCATTCATGAGGGCAGAGCCTTGTGATACAATCACCTATTAAAGGCCGCACCTCTCAATATTGCCACATTGGGGATTAAGTTTCACCATGAGTTTTGAAGGAGACAAATATTCAAACCATAATACCCACAAAAAGCAACAAATAGACAGTTATTGATGAACAATAATAGCCTTGTGAGGACTCAAAGTTCCATTTAAGAACTTGTAGCAACATAGTGAAGCAAAACAAACAAAGAAACAAAAAGTAGTGAATAATGGCACAGAATGGATTGCTGGGTAAATTGGAATAAACTGAGATATCTACAGATGGTAAGAACAAAGAAAAAGGTCAGTGGTTATCACTATCAGTCAGGCAGCAGGAGACATCTTTATGCCTAGTGGCCTGCTCTGCAGAGGAAATCACCATCTTTTGCCACTGAGGTAACTAACAGCAATTCCCTACGAGAACCTACAGAAAGGGAAATGTGGCTATGCCCCACCCTCCCAAGAAGGAGTTGCTGCTGTGCTGCTCCAAAATTGGAGCCACTATCCCTTCCAACCCTTTGCACACGCCTGACCCTAAAGCTGCTGCTGCTCTGCATGTGTCCACGCTCCCAAGACCAGTTCCATAGCCATACCGCACTTGTCCATGTTTTAGACCTTGGCTCTGTGGCCAAGCCATACATACCCCATGCCTCAAACACCAGAGATACTGCACCTACAGACCAGCCCTGCGTCAGTCCCTAGAGCTTTAGTCACTCTGTGCATGCCTACACTACAGATCCCTGTTCTGCAACCACTCCATGAATACCCACACCTATGACATCTGAGCCAAAGTTACAGCAAACTAACCACTACATGAACTCCAGAGCCACTGTAACTTCTCTCATGCTCATGCACCAGACTCTGACTCCATGATTGCACTGCACACACAATTGTGTATCTGCTGTAAGTTTTTACTTTGTGGTTACTATGAGACTCCTTACAGTTAGACTACTTTAAGCTGATAACAAATTAACTTTGACTACATTAAAAAACTCTACACTGTTACTCCACCCACACACATTTTATTTTTTGATGTTACAATTTACATCTTTTTGTATTGTGCATCCATTTAAAATTATTAGAGTTATTTTTAATATTTATATCTTTTATCCCTTATAGTGGAGTTATTAAATATAAGTGATTTACACACCACCATTATGAGTATTGTTTTCTTAAAAATTAGTCTGTATTTGACAATATACATATCTTTACCAGTGAGTAGTAAGGTATGGTAGATATATAAAAGATAATTAGGAATCAAAGCATACCACTACAGGAAATCGTCAATTGACAAGGGAAGACAGCAAGAGAACAAGAAAGAAAGAAATGATCTACAAAGCAACCAGAAAACAATTAATGATTGTTAATAATCCTTGAATGTAAATGGATTGGATTATTTAATCAAAAGACATAGAGGGGCTGAATGGATAAATAAACAAGATCCAATTATATCCTGCTATAAGAAGCTCACGTTAGCTTTAAGGACACATATAGACTAAAAGCGAAGGAATTAAAAAAGATATTCTGTGCAAAAGTAAGCCAAAAGAGAGCAAGGGTAGCTATAATTCTATCAGAAAAAATACATTTACATCAAAAACTGTGACAAGAGACAAAAAGGGTCATACCCTCCCTCTTTCCTCCCACACGCATGACTGCTGAGAGAGAGACAATTGAGCCACCACACCGAGGAGTCTACAGAGAGTGGGGCTCAAACCATTTCCTCTTAAAGTCCTGCAGTGGACTAAGGAGTGCTAAGACCATGAGCTCCCTGCTCACTGGCCCTCCCTGGTGCTGCATGCCCAGCTGCTCCATCAGAGCAGGGCACACCCCAAAGCAGAGGAACATCAAACCTCTTGAGTACCCCACAGGCAAATCAGGGCCAACACACTTCTCCCTGGCATGGTCAGGGATTGATCACTGGGGACCTGGGGGCAGGCCTTCAGGCTGATCTCATACCCCCAGCACTCGATTGTCTTGCTCAGGGGTGTGGAGGGGAGATGTGTGAACTAATCTTGAGAGGTGAGGGAGCCTGCATGGGCATAACTGAGAGGAGAGTGCAATGTGGGTGTCAGCTGTGGCATACTTGTGGAGCACCCCTTCCCCCACAGAAATGCTGTGCTCTCAGCCCAGGCCAATATCTTGGGCGGGAAGTTCCCCAGCTCACAGCAGAGTCTTGGGGGAGCTTAGCTAGTTTAACTTCTGGCCTGCTGGCAGATAATGAAGGAAAACCACAGAGCAGGGAAGTGTGAGGAGAACAGCGAAACCCACACCCAACAGATTGTGACTCTTGGATGGCCCCGTGTCCACAAGCAGGCTTTCTGGTAGGCTGGGGCCACTTCAGCCCCTCCCTGGTGGCTTTCCCCAGAAGATAGAAGCGGACCTTCAACCCCTGACAAAACAGCTATATTGCCCACTTTTGTGGAGGCTGAGGATGGGCTCATTCAAACCAGCCCCAGGCAGGCTCACTCCCTCACTCACCTCTGCTGGGACAGAGATTAGGGAATCACCTAGAAGCTCAAGTGCTTCTCCAGACCAACTAGAGCAAGTTACAGGTCCCCAAAACAACACTGAAGCTTGTGCCTTCTTGCAAGCACCGCCTACTGACAAGGATGTCAATCTGCATAGCCCTTTACAACATCTATTGACTGGATCATACAGGGTGTGGTTGATCCTCACTCACAAGCACCACCTACTGTCTCAGAGATTACATTGGGCATGCCAATATAATTCACACTGTTAAGAAGACCACAGGCTGGGTAAAGAGAAAGGATTTTAAAGACCTCCATCCTCCCTCATCAAAGAGAGAAATGGAATCTACCCAATCACATAGCTCACCATGGCTATAGCCTTCAAACAGCTAGCAACTGACAAAAGGACCATACCAAGGATATCTATAATGAAGGCATCCATCCAAAAACTAAAGCATCATCAAAGCACCCACAAGCAAAGCCAAAAGTTCTTACCCAACACACATTACAAATACGCCCATACAAATGAGGCCAGAGGAAAAAGCCCCATTGAAACAAAGGAAAATCCAAAAATAAGCAATAGCTGCTCCAGATAAGTGGGAATCAGTGAAAGAACTCTGGAAATATGAAAAATCACAGCAAAAGCACACCCCTGAAATGGAATGCCAGTTCTCTAGCAATGGATATGAACCAAAACAAAAATATTGAAATGACAGATAAAGGATTCCTAATGTGGATTGCAAGGAAGCTCAACTAAATCCAAGAGAAAATGGAAAACTGACTCAAAGAAACCAGAAAAACAATGCAAGAAATAAATGAAAAATTCACTAAAGAGATCAATATATTATATTAAAAAAAAACACAAATGGAACTTCTAGAACTGAAAAATTTGTTTAAGGAAATATAAAGCATAGTGGAGAGTTTTATGAGTAGACTAGACCAGGCAGAAGAAAGAATCTCAGAACTTGAAGACAACTCTTTCAAATTAATTCAGTCAGTCAAAAATAAACAGGCTGGGCGCGGTGGCTCATGCCTATAATCCTAGCACTCTGGGAGGCCAAGGTGGGCGGATCGTTGAGCTCACGAGTTCAAGACCAGCCTGAGCAAGAGCGAGACCCTGTCTCTATTAAAAAATAGAAAGAAATAGACCAAACAACTAAAAAAAAAAAGAAAGAAAAAATTAGCTGGGCATGGTGGTGCATGCCTGTAGTCCCAGCTACCTGGGAGGCTGAGGCAGGAGGATCGCTTGAGCCCAGGAGTTTGAGGTTGCTGTGAGATAGGCTGATGCCACGGCACCCTAGCCCAGGCAAGAGAGTGAGACTCTGTCTCAAAAATAATAAAAATAATAAAAATAAAAATAAAAAAATAAAGAACGGAAAATTGAGAGGAATGAAAGAAGCCTACAAGAAAGATGGGATTATGTAAAACGGCCAGATATAAGAATCACAGGTATCACTGAGGGTGAAGAAGAAAACACAAAAAGGCTGGAAAGCTATTTCAGGGAATAATCAAGGAAAACTTCCCTGGTCTTGCTAGAGATCTAGACATCCAGGTACAAGAAGCTCAATGAACACCTAGGAGATTCATTGCAAAGAGGGAATCTCCAAGACACATAGTCATAAGACTGGCCAAAGTCAACATGAATGAGCAACTCCTGGAAGGCATAAGGCAAAAACATCAAGTAACTTACAAAGGAAAACCCATCAGACTAACTGCAGATTTCTCAACAGAAACTTTACAAGCCAGAAGTGATTGGGGCCCCATCTTCAGTTTTCATAAACATAACAACTGCAAAACTAGAATTGTGAATCCTGCAAAACTGTTTCATACATGAAAGAGAAATAAAGACTTTTCTAGACAAGCAAACACTGAGGGAATTTGTCAAGACTAGACCTTCCCTGCAGGAAATACTCAGATCTGCATTATACCTGGATTAGCACAGGAGTCAGCCGTCAGTGTAAAACCACCAAAAAGCTAAAGCTCAGAGCTCAGATAAAACAATAGTACAAGAGGAAAAAACAAAGCATTAAGGTAGTACCCAACAGGGTGAACAGAAGGGCATCCTACATGTCAATTCTATCAATCAACGTGAATGGTTAGAATTTCCCAGTCAAGAGACATAGGCTGGCTGAATGGATAAAAAAATACAAGCCAAGTATCTGCTGTCTCCAGGAAACACATCTAATGCACAAAGATACATACAGATTCAAGGTGAAGGGATGGAAGAAATATTCCATGCAAATGGAAACCAAAAGACAGCAGGTGTAACCATTCTAATATCAGATAAAATTAACTTTAAATAAAAAATTGTAAACAAAGACAACGATGGTCATTATACAATGGTAAGGAGAACAATTCAACAAGAAGAAATAACAATCCTAAATATTAATATTTATGCACCTAACACACAGGAGCACCCAGATTCATAAAGCAAACCCTGCTAGATCTAAGTAAAGAGATAAATAGCAGCATAATTTCCAGGGACTTCAACACCCCACTGACAGATCTGCACAGATCATCCAAGCAGAAAATAAATAAAGAAACTCTGGACTTAAACAGTACTCTAGAACAAATTGGCCTAACAGACATTTGTGAAACATTCTACCCCAAAACTACTGAATATATATTATTCTCATCAGTGCATGGAACATTCTCCAAGATTGATCATATCATAGGCCACAAAACATGTCCCAATAAATGCAAAAAAAAAAAAAAACAGAAATCATAGCATGTATCTTTTCAGACTGCAGAGGAATAAAACTAGAAATTAATTCCAAGATAAACACTCAATACTACACAAAGTCATGGAAATTAAACAACCTGCTACTGAACGATTATTGGATCAACAAAGAAATTAAGATGGAAATCAGATGTAGCATAACATACTTATCAAACTAATATTGCCCAGTTCGATTTAGTAAATATTTATTAAGTATGTGTCTATATTCACTATCAGGTTAAGCAGCCTGAGTTCTTTGGGATTTTTGTTTTGTTTTCTTTTGTTATTAATTTTTGCATCTACCTCCTCATGGCTAAATCTGCTGACTTTCTCAAACTTTATCCTGATAACAGCTCTTAAGTAGATGACTTTATTGACTGCTATGGGATAAACCCTCACATCACTAGAGAGCATTCAACTTCCCATAAGGGTTGACTGTTGAGTGGAAAAGTCAGAGTTCAAAGGTCACATCCTTTTACTGTGTGTTTTCTGGGGTAAGGCAGGTCAGAGAGTTCTGAGAATGGCTGTAAATTTTAATGACCCATCCTGTGGCTTCTATCAGAGGGAGGTCGTAGATTTCATAAATGAGCAAATACATCTAAACAGAGTTAGTCCAGACTTCTACATGATGCAAATGTGCAAATCCAGGCATGATTTGGAGAAGTTGCAGGATATCCTAACTGACTCAGCAATATCTGGAGCCATCAAGGAATCTTGTGCCTGGAGTGTCCTGGCCCTGGCAATGCACTTTGCTGAGAGAGAGAAGCAAGAGGATACAGAAAAGGAAAAGAATCTGCAGAATCAGCTCGATGAGCAGAAGCTGTTTACTAATATCTTGATAGGGATGGTGAATAGCCTCAGGGGTATACAGAAAAGGGAAAGGGAGGAGGCCCAATTTGAATTCCAACAAAGTCTCACAATCCTTCATAAAGTAGAGGAGGAGCAAAATTTACTCAGGGATGACCTTGTTAGGGCGGTAAGTACTCAGTCTCAGAAGCAGGAGGGAACTAAGCAACAGGAGAAGGGAAGGGAGACACAGACATTAGGCATGTTTGCATATGCTCAAGCTACGGCAAGTTACTGGACAAGGGAAGAAACTGAAGGTATCAGGCCAGGATGGTGCTGCTGTTGCTGCTGCTGCTGGTGGAGAGACAAAGGAGGCGAATGAGATTTCTCAATGGGGTATTAACAAGGGGGTAGCTATTTTTCCTCTTGATATTCTGTGTGTGTTTCTGCAGCACTCTAATCTGATGCTCCTAATTAACATGGTAAAAATTGCCAGGCACAGTGGCTCACACCTGTAATCCCAGCACTTTGGAAAGCCTAGGTGGGGGGATTGCTTGAGGCCAGAAGTTAGAAACCAGCTTGGGCAACATAGTGACATCCTGTCTCTTAACATTATTCCCAATCCTTTTTTTAATACTGTGTACTAGCTTTGGCTATTCATTCCTTAAATGGATTTCTTTTTCTGGTTCATTCAAAGGAACCATCTCCTGATTATATTTATTATTTCTATTATTTATGTACTGTCAAATTTATTCATTCTGCTCCCATTTCTACTGTTTTCTTGAGAATTTGTTATTTTTGTTTCTATTTTTAAGCTGATTTTATGCACAGTTCATTTATTTTCATTCTTTTTGTGTTGTGCTTAAAAATGATAAATTTCTACTAAATGCAACTTGGTCTTTAACTCATAAGAGGTATATGTGTTTGTGTGTGGGCGTGTGTGTGTGTGTGTGTGTGTTTCTCTAGCATTCTAAACTGATGCTCCTAATTAACGTGGTAAAAATCGCCAGGCACAGTGGCTCACATCTGTAATCCCAGCACTTTGGGAGGCTGAGGCAGGAGGATTGAGCTCAGGAATTCAAAGTTGCAGTGAGCTATGATCATGCCACTGGACTTCAGCCTTGGGTGACAGAGTGAGATCCCACGTCTAAAACAAAAAACAATAATGAAATAAAATAGTAAAAATTATTGAGAGGGAGTGAATTTTACTTGGTAAATTTTTTTAGCTACGTTTTGTGACTGCATTTTAAAAGTTGACTTCATTTCAATTCTATGGTGGCTCCACAATTGCTACAGACTGCAAAATTGGGAGGACATGCATGGGTATTTTAATCCATTGAAAGATTAGGGCATTTTACAAAACTTGTCTATTGCAATAGCTTTCTGAATGCTCTATGTTTATTTTAATATGGAAAAAAGCTTTTGAAATACATAAATTGTCTGCCATTGTTTTTAGGGAGCATATAATGTAAAGTGAACATGTAATAATAATTAGAATATATAGTATTCCAATTTGTGTATTTTAAGACATCAAAATTGTGAAAATTTATAAAAAAGTATAGAAATTAATCCACATGAACTTGCTACATGGAAAATTTAAAAGTTGTAATTGTAAAAACATTTTTCTATTTAGTCTCAATATGAATTTTATCATGTTTCCTGACATTTTAGGTTGCTTTGAGGGATTTTGAGGTAATAAAATGCTCTGGCAATGTATCAAGTCTATATATATCTAAGAGCCACTGAAACATTAATGTTTACTGCTTAAAATTGTCTATGGTAGCAATAATTCCAATAGCACTGGTAAAACAGTTATGATGGAAAAAGACTTATGTTCGAAAGTAAGCACACAAATAAAGCAATATGTCTATTTTGGCCCATGAGAATGAAAATTAAGATTTTAAATAGATCATTGAAAGCTAGTATTTTTAATATTTCCTTTCAATTTATATCTATTAAGCAATGTTTTATCTGTAGATACTAGTTGACCTATGTTTTCAGATTTCCTGCTATTCCTGTAGGGGGAGAATTACCAGATAAGATGTGGGGATGCCCAATTAAATTTGAATTTCAGATAAACAACAGATTTTTTTTTTTTTAGTGTAAGTATGTTCCCAATATTGCCTGTATTTTTATTTGCTAAATCTAACAAGCCTACCTGGAAGGAGATTGATATTTATTTTCCTTTTTAAATAAATAGTATAGATTATTCTGGAAGAGAGAAACATTTTAATTAGCTTTTAATTTAGCTTTTAATTATTCCACAATGTGTACATATATGAAAACATCAAATTTTTTCATATATGTACACATTGTGGAATAATTAAAAGCTAATTATCATATCCATATCCTCACATACTTACCAATTTTTGTGGTGAGAACACTTAAAATCTACTCTTTCAGCAATTTCAAAATATGCAATATTCAATAGATCTAAAAACCTTTTTCCTCCTGTCTAACTGAAACTTTGTATCTTTTGACTAAGATCTCCCCATTTTCCTGCTCTCAACCTCTGGTAACCACCATTTTACTCTCTACTTCTGAGTTTAACTTTTTTAGATGCCACATATAAGTGAGATCATGCAGTATTTGTTGTTCTGTGCCTATCTTATTTTGGATCTTTACAATTTGGGGCAAATATCAAGATCCATGGATGAAGAGCCCAAAAGAAGAAATAGAAATGGAAGCTTCTAAACAGTGAAGTCTGAATGCATGAGTTGGGTATGACAATGTAGAGCATGATATAGCACATCAGGATTGGTGAAAGATCTGGAAAAAGTAAAAGATAAAAGTAAAAGTGAAAGATAAATTAGAAATATGAGATCTTGCCCTGGAAGTCTGTTCTGTCATTCCAGTAGCCTAAATGGCCTCTACAGTTGCCTTATCCATTACTAGTAGCATTGTAGAAAAATCTGTACTGTATTCTAGTGCCTAAATTTTGGCTCCTTAAACTATTCCCTATGAAAAGGGACCAGGGCTCCTTGGAGGATAATTGGCACCAATCTGTGGCTGGAGAATGAAGAATGATCCTCGAACATTTACAGAAAGTGAGAATGCTGACTGAAGGACAAACAGGCCCAAAGAAGGCTCTCATAGGACAAAGAGGGGTACATTGAGCATTAAAAAAGAGGCCCACCTGAAGAAGCTTCTCACTGGGCCAAGACTGAACATTGAGCATCAGAGAAAAAAAGAAAGAAGAGAAGAGCAGAGCAGAGCAGAGAAGAGAAGAGAAAAAGGAAATGCAGCAATTGTATTTAATTGGAACACTGAAGTCTGCTTAAGAAAATGATACATCTTGATGATACTGAAAATGTAAAGGTAATGTAAAGTATGCTAAAAGCTACTTAAAACTACTTGTAATACACACATGGATTTTCAATATTGGCTATAAAAATGCTATATATTTACTGATCCAATTTATGCAACTCCTACACTCAACTTTTTGTCAATAGTGAAGTTACAAACGATGGAGACATATGGACTACATAACTATTAATAACAAATAGCAAGGCATTCATTTTAAATTGGAAAGATAAAGATGTATGGCAATGCAAAGGTGAGCTTTTTGTGAGGAGATAAATATAGAAAGACATACAAGTGGGAGCAATACTCTTCAGAATACAAATGTAATGTTTTATAATTTGAGACTCTAGGGTTACACAGTTTATAAAGGCTTTAAAATATTTTGTTGACATTTTAGGCATGATGATTAAATATATAAATGTATATAAGTGTGTTACATTGCTAGAAACAAAATGTTATAAATGAGTGGATTTAATGGGGTAGGGGATTTGGGGGTGGGTAAACTCACAACTGATGGACGCGGTGAGCATTGTAGGGGGGAAGGGCATGTCTCAAATCATGGTTGTGATGTGGCAAAGTCATAACATGTAACCAAAATGTTTGTACTCCCATAACTTCCTGAAATTAAAAAAAAAATTTTAAAAAGTTCAAAAAAAATAAGGTTTTTTGTCAGTGATATATATGAAAATATACATAAAAAGGAAGATGCTAGATAGTTTCCATTTTTGACCACATATTGAGCTTGCATGATCAAGAGTGTCTGAGTGTTACATTTGTCTGATGTTCATCTAGCTGGTATGATCATAACTATTAATAGCATAAATAAATGAGTTATTGTGAACCCACATTACCTCATTTGTCTTGTGTGTTGCTATTGTCATACGAAAAAAAAATCTTGGAGCAGGATAGGGTCAAAATATTTTTACAACTTCATTTCTCTTAAAAGCTGACCACTTGAAATCATTTTCTCTGCCTATCTTCTCTCTTAAATAACATTAATTTTCTGCTTTGGTTCATGGTTGATAGTAATAATAAAATCCTAAAATATAATAAGTGGTGGGTTCGGAAGTCACCAATTTATCTGAGGAAATTGTGGAAATTGATTCTTAGATTGTAAATTTATTAAAAGGACATCATTTATTCTGGGAAATCAGCTGATTTATCTATAATTTTGCAGATATGGAGCTGGTGTTGGGATATTTTTGTTTCCTTATGTAATCAAAGCATTTGGGCATGTTGTATAGATGACTGACAGGGTTGGGATATTCAATCTTTAGATGTGCTTAAAAAGACAAGGAACAAAATCAGTCTCAGTAGAAGATGCTACCAGATGTAGCTGATGAAAGAAAACCAAACTTGATTCACTTGAGTGAGATCCTCTGGCTGAAACTGAGTGGCATTAAAATAAATGGGATAGGGTACAGTGACTTTGAATGTATGATGAGACCTTAACCATCTCTTGGAAATATAGAAGAAGATATTCATTCTATTGGATAGAGGATATTCATTCTTTTGCTAAGGGAACAAAAAATTTAACTTATAATGGTTGCTGTGAATGTAGTGTATTTTTGATAGGGTGATTACAAACTTGGGGTACTGTGAGCTTTGTATTACATAGACTTTTGTCTGCTGTACTTCATATTATTTAATAATCTTGACTGGGTAAGATATCTCGTAATTTGACATGGAGTGTAAACTAATGGTAATATCTTGGCATAGAATATAAAGTGACCTTGAGGCAAATATAATTGAATTTCGCCCAGATTTTTTTGTGTGTGACTTCTAGTATCAAAGATACATTTGCAAACACTTTGAGGAGGCATGTTTTCTATCCAATTTGACCCAGTTAGGCATGCAATGACCATGTTAAGTTTTGGAGAAGTAGTTTCACGATGGTACAGACAGGACTTTTCTGATATATCACTGATCCACTCCCCTATTTTCAGGGTTATTTGCATTTAACAGGATGCTTGGCAAGTTGGATATCATTTTATAAGTTTGTTGGCTATTTGAATTACATCTCCCATGGAATGTCTTTTTCTATCCTTAGCACATTTTATAGTGAACTCTTTGCCTTTTTGCTTTTTAATCTATAAGCACTCTTTCTGTATTACAGATGTTAATGCTCTGTCTGAATTTGTAGTAATTTTTTTCTCAACAACTGTTTTTTCTTTTGTTTATGTTATATTTTATCAAACCAAAATCTTTATTTTTTGAACACTAAAAATTACAATCCTATCTTTTATAGTGTTAAATTTTCTGATTACCTTAAAAAGGTCTTTTCTACCTCCAAGTTTCTTTCTTTCTTTTTTTTTTTTTTTGCAGTTAAAATGTCTCCTCTGCCTAAAATGTATTTTTTATGGAATGATATTGTGATCTGACTTTGTTTCCTTTCAATTGGACAATCAATTTTACCAGGCTCTATTGTTCTCCAGAATTGAAATTAGCCTTTGTTAATTACTAAAATATTATACATTTTTAATGTGCATTCTATTGCATGCTGCTCATCTATTATTATTTAAAAGCTGGATTCTTTCTGGTATCTCTTTCTTTTGATATAATCTTAAACTTTTTGAAAGCTTACAGGAACATAAATCCTTACCCATATTCACCAATTATTTCCTGCTGAGTTTTGGTGGATAGTCTTTACCAAGTAGTTTCACAATATTTACATTTTGCTTACAGTTTTTTTTTTTAAATAAAGAACAGATGCTAAATCTTTCAAATACCTTTGCTGAATTAATCATGTTTTTGTACTTTAATTCACTGATAGGTTTTGCTAAAATTGACTAGTTAATGCATTCCAGAAACCAAACCTTCTTGGTCATGCTATATCATTTGATGCACTGATGGTTTTGATTTTTAATATTTTGTTTATATTTTTTCATCTGTTTTCAAAAGTTAGCTCTGTATTTTTTCCTTTGACTGTATAAGGTAGTATAAAGGCTATGTTACCTGGATAAAATGAATTTGTAAGCTTACCATCATGTACCATACTATAATGGCATAAATTTTTATTTAAATTATGTTCTTCTGTATAGGTTATTTGCTAATATGTTCCAAAGAGCAAAATTAAACAAACAACATTAAGAAGTTTCATTCTCACCCTGTTTGTATCTACCTCTTCTCTAGTGCACCCTGCAGACCCTATAGTTAAACATGTTAATGGTTTTTGAATCCCTCCTGTGTTCCTTCATGCAAGTGCACTCAAATGCAAATACGCATTTTTATTCCCTCCATTTCTTACACAAAAGGTAGCATTTGCATAGTCTAAAATGTAATTTGTTTTTTCATTTAATGTGTAGTAGGGGTTCTTCCATATCAGTACAAAGAAATCTTCCTCACTTTTTAACCTGCATAATACTTGATCACGTAGCTGTACCACGCCTACTGATGACCACTACTTTTTCCGAATATTTTGTTATGAAGAATTACACTTCAAAGAATAACATTACACATGTGGCATTTCTTACTTGTGTAGGCCTATCTATAGGATAATTCAAATTCCTTGAAACAGGATTCCCGGGTAAACAGGTAAAATGTTTGTAATTTTGGTAGCTGTATCTAAATTACGCTCTATTAGACATAGGACCATTTTGTATTCCCCAAAGCAATGCATTTTGAGAGTACCTGTTATGCCGTAGCCTGGACACTTCTGAAGTAAAGCCATCAGTTTTCATGAAAGGTCATCTAGGTTGCTGTTTTACAGCTGTTGCAACAGTGCTAAAAAAATAAATGACAAACATTCTAACCAGGTATTCTTCCTCTTTGGTCTGAGTAGAATAAGAAAATTTTTTAAAAGATGGGCAAGATGCTCTGTAAATAAAGTAGGACACTTTTCTCACACTATGGGAGCAAGGGAAAAGAGATGTGCTTTGTCAGAAATTTAATTTACCTCTAGGAAGAAAAGATTGGACATTGATTGGACTGTATAGTGATCAATTTTATGCTGAGAGTTTTCTGTTCTTTGTAGTATTTGCTACTTTTATCTGATAAACATTTTATAATCACTTCCTTTGGTAAACTAGGTTGGATAATTTACTTGCACATAGTTGAAGATGGAAAATAGAATGGAGGTGACTTTTTGGCCTAATTAGTATTAAAGAATGTGCGTTTGGCTGGTGTTTCCGTGTTGGTATGTGTGTGTCCTTAGCGAAGATACTGTGGCAGGATTCAAGGCTGTGGGGTCTGACTAAACATTTTTTTCATCATGAGGTCTAAGAGGGGTCACCAGCTCTTTCTTCTTGGAACTCGTTCTCCTCTTGACTGTGGAACTACTTCTTTTTCCAGCATCTTCTGCACTGTGCCAGCTGACTTTCAATCTCTCCCTCTGATTCCTCTTCCTTTAACTTTCCTCTCTAAATGTTTATATCCTCTAGGGTTTTTCAACTCTTTCCTTTTCCCTGCATATTAACACTTTCTCTGGAAATGGTTTCATCCCCTTCCCTTCATCTGACTCCTAAATGCTATATCTCTAGGCATGTCTCCAGACCTGTATATCAAGCTGGATATATCACAACATGGCTGAAACTGAATTCATTAACCCTATCAAACTCTTTTTAAAAGTTCTTTTTCCTTATTAAATTTGAAACCTGGAAATCACTTTTGATTATTTTCTCCCTCAAATCCTCATATCCAGCTGGTTACAAAGCCCTGATGATGAATCTCTAATGACCTTTCTTTTCCATTCCCACTGACCCCAATTCAGACTCTTATTTTCTCAAGCAAGATGTGCTGAAATAACTTTCTGAGTAGTCTCCATGCCTCTAGTCTCTGCTACCTACCCATCGCCAGCCCCCTCAGAATATACTCTCCACTTTGCAGCCAAAGCAATCTTTATGTAACACATTTCAGCATGTCCATCCTCTGATCAAAAGCCTTTAATGATGCCATATTGCTGACAGGACAATGTCCAAGATTTTTAGTTGACCATTGAAGGCTTTCATGATTTGGCCACAGTCTGCATTTTTACCTCTATCTCCTGCCGTTGTTTCATACTGAAATGAAAATAACATTAAAAAAGAACAGAGACCTTGTCTGTCATGTTCATTTTTGTATTTTTGGTGCCTGCAACAGGGCCTGGAACATATAAGCACCCAGTAAATATTTATTGAATGAAAGCTTTACTTTTATCAGAGAAATGCTTAAAAGTGTCATATACTTTTAAATCGCTAGGTCTACTCATGCCATTCTATTTGCTTGAAATATTCTCCCACATGAATATTTTTCTCATTTTCCAAGATCTAGTTCAAATGTTATGCTTTGTGTAATACTGACCCATCCTGCCCTAACAGTGAGAATTAATTGCTCTTCTCTGTTTACTCAGAGCTCATTTCCATATAATGTTTCCCTTTTATGTTCGAGTGTAAGTTGTCTAAGGGTAGCAATCCTATTTGTCCTAACTGCCCTCCCAACCCCCAGCTACTCAAGACATTTAAAAACAGGTGTTTGAAGTTTGTTGACTTAAAAGAATTCCAAGCTTGTAAAGCTTTTTCTTTTTACAAATTTCAGGTTATTAATCAATCCTGTGTTGTTACAGGACTGAAATCTTCATTTACCTGAAGGCTTTCATTTGGAAGCCACCGATAGCATATAGAGGCTTCTCTCTGGCCCTTGTACAGAGTTCTCTACTTCCCAGAATCAGCAATGAAGTACCAAATCCTTCTCATGATGCTATCTCTCTGACCCTTCTATCACTACATCCCTCTCTCACTGCAGCAGGAAAAGGGTCCCAGCTTTTAAAGACTCATGTGATTAGATTATGCCCATCCAGAAAATCCAGGATAATCAATGCATTTTAAATTCCATAACTTGATTCCCTCTGCAAAGTCTATTTTGTCATGTAACCTGACAGATTTACAGATACCAGATATTAGGACATGATAATCTTTGGTGGGGTAGTATTCTACTTAGCACGCAATGAAAGAGGAAGAATGATTTTTGAGAGAAAGTATAAAATATTAGATTTGGTGGCTAACTAACTTACTAAAATTTTGGGTGAAACATGGCTCATAATTATAAAGATCAGGGACAGAGAGAGTGGTGGTATTTTTTCATGAGCCCAAATGGGGTAATATGGAGGGTATTATAGTTTGAGGTCATTAAAAGTTTCAGATAGTTGTGTTTGAGGTTACAGTAGGTGGCAATGTCCTGCTAAGTGTTATAAGATGATATTTCTCCCTGTATCTTGTCCCTAATGCTAAATGCATTAAATTGAATTCTGGGTTTCCTCTAGTATTGGTCTGTATGTCAAAGCTACATTTAAGTAAGAAGTAGAAGAGATGATTTTGGGGGGGAACTGGCTGTCATTTAGGTAAACATTTCTCTGTGAAAAAAATGCATTCAAAAGTACAGCTATTACTTGACCAAGATTTCAAAATGTGAGAACATTGGAGTAAAATGATCACTAAATATTTATTAGGAATAAACAAAACTTTCTGAATTACTTTTATTTATATTCTCTTTCTTATGGTTTCAACAAGCTTAATACTGGCAGTTTTAGGTGGAGCCTGAGCTGTGGATGAGAGGAGAAGTGAACTAATCATTGATTTTTCTCCCTAAGTTTGTATTCTCTCATTCAGAAGCATAGTGAAATTATTAACAGTACTTGTTACTGCTTCTCTGGTCTGGCTGATTCCCCCACCCAATTTGTTAGAGGAAGCTGATGAAAGAATAAATAAATTAAGCAACTGTTTCTAGAAGTTTGAAGAAAATAGTTTTATTCAAGGATAAAGCAAGAAATGGAGGAATGTTGTAACCTAAAATGGGTCATAGGTAGCATTACTTTTTGAGTCTGCAAGACCTGACCCTCAGCCTTGTAGACTGAAAAATCAGATACTGTCAACTCATCAAGAGTGCATTTGTGTCTTTGAGGCTGGATATGACATGCCAATCAATGAGAACTTTATGCTTAAGAATTAACACTTCTAGATTAAACTGTTCTGTTCATGGATCCTTGCACAAAGAAGGAGCTGGATAAATCAAAGTCCAAATATCTATTTCTAGTTCAGTCAGATTCTTTCTCATAATTGGACAACAGAAATGCTGCAACTGTGGCTTACTGAGCTGAAAGGTCAAGTGAACTCAATGGTTGAGCCTTATGACACTTTGTAATCTGACGTGTGAACAAAAAAAGCCAGTCTTCAGAATAAGAACAATGAAAATTTGCAAAAAGAAGCAGAGGTAAGAGAAACCCTATGATACCTGAGAGATGGAAAGTAATTTGAGTTTTTGACTTCCCAGTTCTAGTCCTTGGGAGGCCCATTTTCTTCCTTCGGATGTCAATTGAATTGACAACTGTATTCAAATAATAAATTTCCTTTTTTAAAGATGTGTTTGGGCACAATAAAAATATTTGACAAGAATATAAATAAGTTCACATTATTTAAGGCCATAGAGTCTGTTGTAGTAATATACTAGCTATACTCAGCTATTATAATAGCCATTCTGGATGACATGAGAGTTATTCATGAAATATTTTAGAGATGGGAAAACTGAGAACCAAGGAAGTTGTGTATTAATAATTCATGCAATGTTATATATCTAACAATTTACTTGGGCCAAAACATGAACCAAAATAATCTTACTTCTGAGCCTATGTAGTATATTATCCACTATGATATGCCACCAATGCCTCTCCTTTGTCTATGGTCTGAGTTCATTCTTTTCTGCTTGGTTCTCTGATTGTGTCCCTCAGCTTTCCTTTATCTCTAAAACTAAAGTAATATTTTCTCCCATTATTGATCTGTTAAAAGAAATATGTTTTGTCCTTACTACTGTGTTGCTGAAATTGGGGTCCAAAGCTGTGATATCATAAATATATGGTACTTGAGTTCATATCAAGGATATGTTGGAAGGATAATTTACCAACTGGCACAGCGATTTCTGAAAGAGTTCCTGTCTTCCACAAAGTGAGCAATTTTTTCTTCTTCTCATCAATTGAGTTTAGACTTTGATAATATTCTCACTTCTTTGCTTTAGTTTCTGTTTGAACTAAAAGAGAGAGTTTACTATTTCTCTAAACTCTCCTCAGAAGGATACTGTCCTTTATCTCTGAGGATCAAATTTCAAAGCTATGTTGACCCAGTACTGATTGTTTTGGTTCATAATGGGTTATATTCACACAAGAAAGCTGAATTAAATGGCACTGGCCCTGCCTAAGGGAGTAGACAACTTCTTGGGCTAGAACTCATATTTGCTCACTTTTTCCTATATCCCAAGGCCTCATGACCTTCTCTTTCTCCGGTATTCCCTATTCAATAAATGACATCAACATCCATAGAATTTTTCTTTTCTTCTTCACTTACCTCACTCCTAGGTTTAATCACCTAGTCTAGCTGATTTTACCTTCAAAATATATGTCTTTAATCCATCCTCTTCCTTTCACAATTATCTATCACCACTGTAGAATAAACCACCACTTTATCTTTTCTGGAATTATTGCCCTAGCTTCCTAACTGTTCTATTTGTATCCACTCCTTTCTCCTTCAGATATATTTACAACCTAGAAGTCAGACATCTATTTAAAATACACTTTTTACCACATAATTGTCTTACTTGAAGTTGTTCAGTGATTCCCCTTCATCTACAGGGAGGCTAAAATTCCAATGTTCTTAGCATAACTTACAAAGTCGTTTATGCTGTGACTACCTCTGCATTTCATGCCACACAACAGTTATATAAAATTGTCTTTAGATTCCTGCATATTTTATGTAGTTTTTGACTTCTGGTGTTTTTATTCCCTCTGTATGCAATGTCTTTATCTACTCAACTGAATAGCTCTTAATAATATAATATTTTAAGACTCAGTGAAGGTATTACCAAGAAGCCTTTCAAGACTACCTCTCCCAAATAAATCTAGAATTGATTTCCCTCTTCTGAATTACTATAGCACCTAGTGTTTACATTTATCCTAGTATTTAATATGTAACATGTTACTGAATAACTGCCTGTTTACATGACTGCTTGTATCCTTGAAGAAAGGGTAAATATCTGCTTCATCTTCATTTTTGCAATGCATAAAACATGTTCCAGGGAGGAACATGTATATGTTCAATGAAATGTTTCATGAATGAATGAGTAATGTAATGAATGAATTTAACAGAATTTTATTTACACTGAAGTACACATACATAATAAAGAATAGCTGTTGAGCTGGGGGAAGATGAATACTGAAGGGCCTAGATGACAATGTTTAATAGTGAACCTGGATTACCTAAGGAAACACCTTATTGTGTCAGTACGACTACTTAGAGCTGGAGTAATTTCAGACTGATTCCAGTATATATTGACTGATTCGGGTGGCTCAAGGGATACCTTGTTTATGAATTCGTCCTTTTCTTTGAAAATAGTTCATCTTCGCTCATACACCTTCACCTAAACAGCTCCACAGTGTGTCATGATGTCAAGCCAGGAGTCTGCTTCCTCTGGGTCTGGGTTCTGCTGAACAATAATCAAAAGTGGTCCCAATTGATGATAAAGACTCTTGACATCAAGAACACGATACAACATTACGTACCCGAACTATAAAACATCCATCATAGTATATACTACCTCAGTCAATTGGACTACAGTAGGCTTTTAGAATTATGTTTTCCGATAATCTCATTTATATTGACAGAAAGCCTTCTATCCTTGATATAAAAATAGTATTGCTTGAAAAGATGGCATTTAATAAACCATAAACTAGACTACCAAGAGAACCTGGCTTAGAATTCAATAATGCTTAGTGTGAATAAAATAAGTCCATATATCAAATAGGATTCCATGTCAATTCATTAATATTGTACAGCATAATTATTACTGATAGAATTTCAGTTTCATTTTTAGGGCTAATGTAGCACAACAAAATGTTAGAGTTTTACCGAAGGAATGATTTTGAGAGACGATATAATGTTCTGTGCTTGTGACTATAAAATTACATCAAATGAATCATAAAGTTTTAGCTGTATATTTTCCTTCAGCACCTTGATCATCTGCTTCCCAGATGTGAGTGGCTTATCAGGATGACTGAAATAGTATGGTCATCGATACCTTGTCTTGTTTCCTATCAGGTAGGTATTTATATATTTCCACTTTCGGTTCTAAAGCTAAATTATCATTCTATTGTGCTAAAAAAACAGCACCATTTGCTGTCCAGGCACCTCAAGTATTGACTGACTTGAATAGCAAAATACATTGCAGGGAGATGGTGACTATTGTTTTTATGCGTGTTTTAGGTGTTAGGAGACCAATTTTTAAGAGACACATTTTTAAACACAAAGCCACATACTTTTTTTCCACAAAGCTTTTGTAATCAAATTCTTAAATGTTATTTATCACATTCATGATGAAAAGACTAGAATCCATGTATATATGAAAACTTGGCATATGCCAGATGTGGCATTATAAATATGTCAAAACAAACTCAACTTGGTCATGATCTTTCTTATACACTGCTGGATTTGGTCTGTTGTTTCATTAGGAGTTTTACACCTATGTTCATGGGGAGATTGGTCTATAATTTCCCTTTCACACATATTCCTTGTCAGGTTTTGGCATTAAGCTTATGTTAGCATCATAAAATGAATTTGGATTATTCCTTCTTTTTCTATGCTCTGAAAAGTTTGTAAAATACTGGAATTATGTGTTCCTTCCAACTTGGGTATACTTTCTTACATAACTATAGCATGATATTTTTATGTGTGGGAATTTTTTAATTACTGATTTTATGTCTTTAGTGGGTTTATAGGAATCTTCAGGAATATTTCTTCTTTAATCAATTTAATAAATTATATTAATTATTAATTAATATTTTTCTAAGTATTTATCTATTTCATCTAGGTTTTCAAACTTATTGCTATAAAGATATTCTTAATATCCTCTTGCTATTTTTTTTGACTAGAAAGAATTTACTTTTTTTTGTTTCAGCACATTATGGGGTACAGATGTTTAGGTTACATATGTTGCCCTTGTCCCCCCTCCCCCCAAGTCAGAGCTTCAAGCGTGTCCGTCCCCCAGATAGTATGCATTGCAATCATTATGTATGCATATACCCATCCCCTCCTCCCCCCTACCCCCTGCCTGACATCCAATAAATGTTATTCTTACATGTGCACTTATGTGTTGATCAGTTAATACCGATTTGATGGTGAGTACACGTGGTGCTTATGTTTCCTTTCTTGGGATACTTCGCTTAGTAGAATGGGTTCCAGCTCTATCCAGGAGAATACAAGAGATGCTATATCACCATTGTTTCTTATAGCTTAATAGTACTCCATGGTATACATATACCATATTTTATTAATCCACTCATGGATTGATGGACACTTGGGTTGTTTCCACATCTTTTCAATTGTGAATTGTGCTCCTATAAACATTTGGGTGCAGGTGTCTTTTTCATAGAGTGTCTTTTGTTCTTTTGGGTAGATGCCCAGTAATGAGATTGCTGGATCAAATGGTAATTCTACTTGCATCTCTTTAAGGTATCTCCATATTGCTTTCCACAGAGGTTGCACTAGTTTGCAGTCCCACCACCAGTGTATGAGTGTTCCTATCTCCTCTCATCCACGCCAACATTTATTGTTTTGGGACTTTTTGATAAAGGGCATTCTCACTGGAGATAAGTGGTATGTCATTGTGGTTTTGATTTGCATTTCCCTGATGATTAGAGATGTTGAGCATTTTTTCATATGTTTTTTGGCCATTATTCTGTCTTCTTTTGAAAAGTTTCTGTTCATGTCCTTTGCCCACTTTTTGATAGGGTTGTTTGATTTTTTCTTGCTGATTTTCCTGAGTTCTAAATAGATTCTAGCCTCTTGCTATTTTAAAAAAATATTTTTAATGTCTGAGGTTAAAATCCAGAGCTTGTTAGGTGGGATGGGGTTGGGGAGAGAAACCGGGGCAGCCAGTAAAGGCTTTATCTAACAGTTTACATTTGAACTGAGTTGTAATGAGTTAAAAAGAGTTTCCTATCGAGGGGGAGGTTGGGGGAGGGCAGCATTCTAGGAAACAGCACGCCTAAATGCAGTGTCAATGTAAATATAAAGAAAGTAACAGGGAAATCTGTTACTTGCTTAGAAGGTCACTTGCCTCAGTATATTCATCAAAGCATTGTGTTAAATTGTGAAAAATCAGATGCCCATAATCTAAAGAATGAATCGATTCATTGTGGTATATTAATACAATGGAATATAATACAACAGTAAAAGTGAATGAACTAAATTTGCACATGTCAACATGGAATGGATAAACATCATAAACATAATGGTGAGTGAGAAAAGCAAGTTTCAGAACTTCAGACACAGTATCAAATCATTCTTATAAATTTGGAAATGGACACATATGCACACATGTTGAAACATAAGAAAACAGACTGCAGCAAAAGCAAATTCATGTGTATTATTATCTTTGGGAAAGGAAGAAGAGATTTAATGCTGCAGAGTAGAGCACAGAGTAATTCAACTTTGTGATGTTTTATTTCTTAAAGAAAGTCTGAAGTTAATATGAGTATTCATTTAAATATGGTATTTACCTTTTATTAAAATTGTGATAATAATAAGTAAACAAAGTCCCTGAGATGGAAAGAGCTTTTTAAGGATCATAAATATAGCTAGCATGACTAGAATGCAATTAAAGAGGGATAGAATGCTGTGAGATACGATTTTAGAGGTATACAATTGCCAATCTATGCAGGGTCTTGAGGCCATGGTGAAAAGTTTGTGTTTTATTCAGTGTTATTCATGGAAGAAGCATCTGTGCCAAAGGAAGTATGAATAAAACCTTGTGGTCAGTAGTAGAAACAGTAGTAAAAATATTGCCTGCCATGTGGCAGGGTGCAGCTCAATTTGATTCCTTGCCCATTCTTCTGAATGCTATCTTTTTGGAAAGTAATGAAGATAGGGAGCTTTACATACAGAAACACTTTTCCTCTTATATTCTTAGTGCCTAACACAAAAAAGGACAAATAATTGGAATGACCAAGTGGGATGAATGAATTAATGGCTAAATGTATGGATTCAGGAA
Organism: Indri indri; assembly: GCA_004363605.1. Classification (NCBI taxonomy): domain Eukaryota; kingdom Metazoa; phylum Chordata; class Mammalia; order Primates; family Indriidae; genus Indri; species Indri indri. Next base: position 66,556 of record RJWJ010001997.1, read on the forward strand.
TCAAACATGCTATATCTAAATCTCAAATCTACTGTTTACTGCTGTGTGACTTTGTGCAAGGTAACTTAATTTTCTTAAATTGTTTTCTTTTCTATAAAGTGTGAATAATAATAGTACCTACCTCAAAGGGTCTTTTAATCATGAAGTTAGAGTGCACACATGAAAGTGTCTAGTATATTACTGAACACATAATAAGTACTCAAAAGATGCCAATTATAGCTTATTATTGCTGACTAAAAAGTCCACAGTTTGTTAGGTGAAATGGGGCCAGGGAAGGAAACTGGGGAAACATAATTACTGATACCATAGAAATACAAAGGATTGTAAGACACTACTATGAACAATAATATGCAAACTGGATAACCTAGAAAAAAATAGATAAATTCCTCGAAACATACAACATACCGAGACAAAATTTTGAAGAAATAGAAATCCGAACAAACCAATGACAGCTAAGGAGATGTAAAATGTACTAAAAAACCACCCAACAAAGAAAAGCCCAGGACCAAATGACTGGTGAATCGTACTGAACATTTAGAGAAGAATTAATGCTTCTAAAGCTTTTTCAAAAATTTGAAAAGGAGGGAATATGTACAAGCTCATTTTACAAGGCTAGCATTACCTTTATACCAAAGCCAGACAAAGACACTGCAAGAAAATTACAGGCCAATATCCTTGAGGAACACAGATGCAAATATCCTCAACAAAATTCTAGCAAACTGAATTCAGTGGCACATTAAAAGGACCATACATCATGATCAAATAATATTTATCTCTGGGATGTAAGGATGGCTCAATATGCACAAATCAATAAATGTGATAAGCCCCATTAACAGCATGAAAGATAAAAGCACATGATCATCATATTAGATACAGAAAAAGTATTTGACAAAATTCAACATTCTGTCATTATAAAACGTCTCAACACACTGGAAATAGAAATAATGTACCTCAACATAATAAAGGTCATATGTTACAATCCACAAGTAACCTTATACCCAATGATGAAAAGTTGAAAGCTTTTCTGCTAAGATCAAGTATGAAACAAGGATACCCAATCTCACGGCTTCTCTTCAACACAGTACTGGAAGTCATAGAGAGAGCAATTTGGTAAGAAAAAGAAATAATAGACATCCAAATCAGAAAGAAAAAAGTTAAATTTATCTGCTTGCTAATAACATGATCTTATATATAGAAAACCCTAAAGACTCTACCAAAAAAACTGTTATATAAATGAATTCAGTAAAATTGCAAGATATAAAATCAACATACATAAATCATTTGTATTTCTGTACATTAACAACCAACTATCCAAAATAAAATAAAGAAAATCTCATAATAGCATCAAAAATAATAAAATACTTAGGAGTAAATTTCACCAAGGAGGTAAAAGATCTATGTACTAAAAACTATGAAACATTGATAAAAGAAATTGGCAAAGATAGAAATAAATGGAAAGATAGCCCATGTTAAAAGATTGGAAGAATTAACATTGTTAAAATAGCCATATTACCCAAAGCAATCTGCAGATTCAATGCAATCCCTATCAAAATTTTTACATTTTTTACAGAAATAGAAATAACAATCCTAAAATTTTTATGGAACCATAAAAGACCCCAAGTAGCCAAAACTATCTCAAGCAAAAAGAACAAAGCTGAAGGCATCACACTGCCTGATATCAATGTCTACTACAAAGCTATGGTAGTCAGAAGAGCATGGTACTGCCATAAAAACAGACACAGAGCCCAATGCAACAGAATAGAGAGCCCAGGAATAAACCCACTCATTTATGGCCAATTGATTTTCTACAAACATTCCAAGGACACTCAATGGGGAAAGAACAATCTTTCCAAAAAACGTTATTGAGAAAATCGGATATTCACATGCAGAAGAATGAAATTAGACCCTTATTTCCCACTATATTCAAAAATCAACTTAAAAATGGATTAAAGACTTAAATGTAAGACCCAAATCTGTAAAACTACTAGAACAAAACATAGAGGAAAATCTCTATGACTTTGGTCTTGGCACTGATTTCTTGGATATGACCCCAAAAGCACAGGTGATAAAAGCAAAAATAGACACATTAGACTAAAAAGCTTCTACACAGCAAAGGAAACAATCAGTAGAGTGAAGACACAACCTATGAAATAGGAGAAAATATTTTCAAACTACACATCTGGTAAGAGGTTAATATCTAAAATATATAAGTAACTCAAACAACTCAATAGCAAGAAAACAAATAACACAATTAAAATATGGGCAAAGGACACAAATCAATAGTTATCAAAAAAGACATATAAATGATCCAGCAGGTATATGAAAAAATGCTCAACATCACTAATTATCAGGGAAATGCAAACCAACATAAGCTATCATCTCACACCTGTTAGAACGGGTATCACCAGAAAGTCTTATAGAAACAAGGAGTAAAGTGTGGTTACTAGGGTTAGGGGGTGTGGTAAATGGAGATACTGATCAAAGTGTACAAAATTTCAGGTACAAGATTAATTCTGAAGACCTACTGTACAGCATAATGACTATAGTTAATTACAATGTACTGTATGCTTAAAATTTGATAAGAGAGTAGATATTAAATATTCTCACCACACAAAAAAGGCAACTATATGAGGCAATTGATATTTTGATTAACTTTATTATGATAATCATTTCAAAATATATATATATACATTAAATCATTGCAGCGTACACTTTCTATAATTGTATTTGTCAGTTATACTTCAAAACTTGGAAAAAGTAAAAATTAAGCATCGTGCAATTCATCCATGTAACAAAAGCACTTGTACCCCCCTGATTTTGAAGTAAAAAAACAAATTCATCTAATAAATACACAAATGTCCAAATAAATGCTCATTAAGTCTCCAGGATACTTAATGATTTTTATGTCCCTGGAACATCACAGAGTCTCTGGCATATTACGTATTGGGCAGTCAGTGAATTTTCATGGCCTAGATAGATGAGTGAATGGATCAACAGCAGGAAGCACAGTGTTTTTTTTGGGTAATGGAATACATGGTTAAGAGGTGAGTTATTCTGCATGGTGGTGCCAAAATTCTAACACTACCATGTAGTCACTTATGCAGTCATAGTTCGTTTTCTTAGCACGTGTGTCATGTTTTAGAGAAAGCAGAGATAATTTTCTCCATATCCTTTAAGCCTATGTCGTACTGAATAACTGTTCAGTATTTTCTATAAAGCCTAAACTGCCTCATAATCTCTCTCAAGATCAAGTCGCTACAGGCTTTGTATCCCAGCAAAGTCATTTTCTGACAGCAGTGGGTCCCCTTCCACATCTGTGCATAGAGTTGTTTTCAAGCAAATTTGGAACTAGGCTATTGACAGCTTAGGAGTTGGTACTTAATTACAATGTCTATAAAAGGACTATCCAACTTCGGTATGAAAAAGCTATGGAAATGTTATGCTTGTGTAGAGATCAATATGATCAGATGTTAGGGGAGAGTTACAGCTGGCCGCAAGCATCCTACAAAGCTAGCTTAGGAGCTCTGGCCTGGTCCTTGAAGGGATTCATTTTGTTCATAGCCCATTTTTACTAAGCATGTGTGTGTAGCTTTTGGGAAGAATGAGGGTAATACTAACTACATTGCCGAAATGAATCATAGGTGGCAGAGAGTGAGAGATAGTCAGGGATAGTTGGGGAGAAGGTAGGGAAGACAGAGTCGAGGAAAATAAATGGGCATTTGTTGGGTTATATGGAGAAGATGAGTATTTTTAAACTAATGACTATGTTAGCCATGGGAGAAAACCTTCTGTGGTGGCAAAATCCTAGTGTTATTTGGTCCAGAGTAAGTGTATTATTTTGGTCTCAGTCTCTTCACCTGTAAAATAAGGGGATTTACCAGCATCTAACTGTAGTCCTTTTCAGCTCCAATATTCTATAATTTTATGATGGAAATGATGCTGAGCAAATTATAGATTGTCTGGCTCAAATGACAGACAGGATGGTAGCTTGGATCTTGGCAATTGACACAACTTATTCACACAAGTAAAGCCCCATCATATTGTTTGAGGAACAACTATATAACCAACTCCAAAGATATCAAGATTGCTGCTTTTCAGGGGGCAACACATTAATATTTACAATAGATGAATTAGTATATTAATGAGCAGAATGAAAGTTTATTACAAGTGTATTTCCCAGGACACCACTGTTTGAAACAACAGTAGAATTTTCATTGAACATGCCCAAGGTTTAAATGAAATGGGACTCATAAAATCTTAGCTCTTCTAATCCTTCTCTGGTAGGTGGAAGGAAAGGAATGGTTTCAAGGTATTTTCCAAGGAGGGCTGTCTAGAAAAACTACATATCCACGACGACCACCACCACCACCCCAACACTATCCATCCCCAACAAGACATATATTGGATGCCAATGAAATGAAGTTAAAATGAGCATCAGTAACAGATTTGAGGATAAAATCAGAAATGGGAAAGTTATGTAATGAGTGAGAAACACCATGGACAGACAGGGAGGATTTGTTTTGTAAGGTTTGGATTCAGTTGAGGGGACACACTTGGGGATCTGGAGGACCACATGTGGCTTTGAGGCCATACGTTTCCCACCCCTTCTTGCCTGGATTGTGGCAGCAACCTCTTACCTGATTTCTCTGATAGAAATTCCCACCTTTCAATCATCACATTGTCAATTATTATCTTCCTGTAACATAAACCTTATTGTTTCTTGTATAGAGCCAGAGATAGTGGATGCAAACAACAAGCACTAGGTTTTTGTATGTAAAAGTCTTTCCATTCCTCTGTTACAGTGTTTTGTGTGTTCATATCCTCACATACGTCTAAAATTCTCCTACTGATAAGACGTAAGAAATAGGGTCTTGCAAAATGATATTTGAGAATATTAAATATAGGAATATGAAGCAGTAAAACATTACTCTTATGTTTTTTTTATTTTTGGTGCTTGGATCAGGCCAGATTCTGCCAGGACATCTGTGACTTGGAGAGAGAGAAGTGAAGGCTTCAGTCACATAGTTAAGATCAAGTTGTGTATTTAACATGATTTCTTGAACTCTATGTGTAGGAATAAAGCCAAAAACGTTAATGTAATTTTCACAAATTAGAAGGTTTCTATGTTTCATAGTAGAGTTTGAAGTCTGTTAGGCATTTCCAGAATACCTAAGTTGCCAGTCAGCTCCAAATATTGCTCCAGCTGAGGCTGCTGAGGTAGTGAAACCAAGGTTACCTAGCAGAGGGAAACCCTTATTGTAAACCATGTTTACAAACTTTTTTTGGTTCCTGACTACCTACTAGGTAAAGTCTAACTTCTTTGCTATACATCCAAGGCCGTTTAGAATCTGTTCCCTACCAAGCTCTCCAACCTCACCTATTTGATTCCCTTCCAATATATGATATGCTCCAGCTGCAGCAAATGTCTCACAGCTCTCTGAAGAGTTCATACTCTTTTGCAACTCCATGCCTTTGCCAATCTTATTCTCTCTGCCTGAAAGCACTTCTACCTCTTTCATGATTAGCAAATTTTTCTGTTTCTACCCACAAAATACAAGTCATATATTACTAATTCTGTAAAACTTTCCTCAAATTTTCTAGGTATTTTCATTTTGTACATATGGCATTTATCAAAGTTATATGCCCCCCCCTTTACTATGAGTTCCTTAAAGGTAGACAATTTGTAATACGATAATCCAACATTTAGTATAGTAAATACTCCATAAATATTTGTGGAATATTAAATGAATTGCAAGTGTGAGTATTTTGTTTTCCCATGACAGTGAAGAGAGCTTTATTTATGTCACATAACTTGGATATAAGAACTCTCATGTGTGTGCATGTGCTTGCTTGTGTACCTATATGTATACACTCTACCTACAGGTAAGTCTACTAAGATACTACTTGATACCAAATAACTCCTGTGAAACACATAGCTGATCTACAGATGAAAACAAAGGTAAGCTATGTGATTTCAGGTCAGAAAAAGAAAACACTTTCAACAACAGTTTTCTATGGAAAGCATCTAGTTAGAAGTATTCAATTGTTTTGGATATTTGTTCATTTTTCATGTACTCCTTTAAGCTGTTTGTGGATTGAGTTGATTTAGGAGAAATGCACTCTAGAGGTTGAAGTGGTCACTTGATCCTAGATGGCTCACTGCGGTCCCCAGCCCCAGGGCCATTTACAGCCTGTTAGGGATGGGGTGCAGAGCTTTGCTACACTCCCTTACCCTGTGCCCCTCCCATTTGTGGAAAAATTGTCTTCCATGAAACTTAGGAAGGTGGGGCACACGCAGGAGGTGAGCGGCAGGCAAGCTAGGCAGGAGAGCTAGGTGAAGCTTCATTTGTATTTATAGCCACTCCCCATCACTCTCATCACCACCTGAGCTCCGCCCCCGCCTGAGCCACACATCCGTGGAAAACTTGTCCCTCATGAAACCAGTTCCTGGTGCCAAAAAGGTTGGGAACCACCGTCTAGGATACTACACTTGGTTCTCTCTCCTCCGTCTTCAAATAATCTGCTTTCTTTGAGAAATGCCCATTTATTATCCTAGAGGTGACATTTTCTAAGGTCAATGTTTTATTCTAATGGAAATTACCTTTTCAACCACTAAAATGTAATGCTGTGGCTTAGAAGAATGCAGGTTTTTTTTCTTTTTTCTTTTTTAATACAGCCTCCATGGTCTCACAGGCTGTATCATAAACAGGAAAGCAGGTGCTGAAACATCAAGAAGCCACTTAGCTTGTCATATCTCTATCCTGAGTCATTTGCAATGAGTTTATACTTATCTCCTTTGAGGATGTATAGACAAATATATAGCGCACTATATTTATAAATCTAGGGCTTGGTTTAGAGCACTTTGGTTTTAAAAAGTATTTATAAATGGAAGAAGAGGATTGAGAGAGCTCTCTGAGTGATGAAGATTTATAAAAACAAAAGCCTTACTCGTCTGTCTATGTCAGACAAATTTTGGAATGAATAATCTAAATAATTTCCATATTACTTCATGTTATTATGTGTGTGAGACAATGAAATAAACCCATTTCCTTTCATTTAGCTTCCTTTCAGCTTGAGAAATGGTGTACTCAATTTAATGCACTGTTGGAAAGCTGAACAATCTCTTCTAATTTCCTAATTTCAACTCCATTCAATAAACATTTATTGAGAGCCTACTGTGTGCCAGGAACTGCATTTTAAAATTTAAATGAGTCAGATTTAATATTTCAGTAGTATATTTTCATGACTCCATACCTCTGTCAAACAATTATGGACGTACACATTTAGTTTAAAGGCTAATGCAATCATAACAAGCAAACAATTTTAACCCAGCTGCATGACAATTAAAACAACTGAATTTGATTTTGTCAAACTTGGCCCTTGCATGAACAGTGATTTTCACACTTGCTTATGTGCCAGAGCTGAAACTACTAGCTTCAGCCTTGCCTTTCTCCAAAATAGCTGAATACTGGGTCTACTGTCCTAGGCTCTGGAGTCAACTTTATTATTGAATAAATAAACAGCACATTTTTGTCTGAATGTTCACGTGAGTATGTTGCAACTAGCAAAACGAGATGCAAGAAAGCACATTGCTTGTCTGCTACCCCTTAGGTGTTTGTGGCAGACTTTAAGTCTCTTGGTATTAATATCCTATGGATTCATAATATTTGTTGTTGTCATCATTTCCTAGGGTCCCTACCTGCTATTTGTTTTCTGTAATTTGAGATGTCTTCCCTTCACTAACCCTATGATTTTGGCCCCTCACCCTCATTCCAACTCATTTAAGCATATGTCTAACCAATTTCCTTTAGACATTGACCCTGAATTACTTTCCCAGATTAGTCCACATCATTACTCTTGGTTGGACAATGTACATACCACAGAGGTGCCCTTCTAAAATGTACATCCTCCATCAGGACCAGAAGGTTAATAATAAATACCTGGTTCAGTGAATACTCATTGCAATATTCTTTCAATTCTTATTATACCACATACAGGCAAAATGGTGAGGTCCTCAAAGTTTCTTGGTGGTACTCTCCCACTTTTCATTCCCTCATGTCTTCCTCCATGCTCGGATACCTGGTGTTCTCAGCCTGCTCATATTTCTGCTTTCTCAAGGAGACAAATGATGGTTACATTCACACTCGTGTAACAGAGCCTTATGTGGTACTTATAGGCTGGTTCATATTTTGAATATACTGCAGTGATAAGAAAATCCTCAAAACATGTATTTAGCAAGAGAATTTCACCATCAGGACATGAGATAATTATGAATGGGAGTGCCATTTAGATACTTCACAAATCATGGTACAATGGCTCAGCAGCTTTCAGCACATTGACAAAATACATAAGCAGGCATTCAAAGACCTACAGGTAAAAGGAGATTGCCAGGCCATAACTCCAGCAAGGCCATAACTTGGTCCAGTGGACTTCTGATCTTTACTGAGAAGAGACCTCCCTGGTGCATTACATCCAGAATAGTCTTTTAAATTATTATTTTTATTATTTTAAAATATACATATATATATTTTTGTATATGTGATATATTTTTATAATAAAAATACAATAAACATACATATATGCACCACGAATCCTAAACCATAAAACATTAACAGTTTCTTTCAAGTCCCCTCTGTGCTGCTGCCTAATGGTTTTCCCTTCCTCCCCCCAAAATAAACTAACATCCCGAATTATGTATTCATCATCAAAATGCTTTCATTTACAGTTTTACCGTATGCATATATCCCCTAATATGTATATATAGTTTAATTTTTTTTACACCTTAGTTTTTATATAAACACAGTCATCCTTTATGTATTTTTCCACGATTTCTTATAGATCTGGTCCATTCATTTTACTTGCTGTATAGAATTCTATTCTGTGATGTTATGGTTTGAATGTTTTTGTCCCCTCCAAATTTAATGTTGAAATTAATCACCAGTGTAACAGTATTAAGAGGTGGGGTTTTCAGAAGGTGAATAAGTCATGAGGTTAGAGCCCTTGTGAATGAAATGAGCTACCATTATAAAAGGGCTAGACAGAGGGAGTTCATCATCATCATCCCTTTTGCCCTTCCACCTTCTGTCATGTGAGGACACAACATCCTCCCCTCCAGAGATGCAACATTAAGGCATTATCTTGGAAGCACAGAACAGCCCCCACTAGACAACTGAACCTAATGATGCCTTCATCTTATACTTCTCAGCCTCCAGAACTGTGAAGAAATACATATCTATTCTTTATAAATTAAATTACCCAGTCTCAGGTATATTGTTATAGCAGTACAAATGGACGAAGACATGTAACTATCACAATTTATTCATTCTCCAGTATTTAGACATTGTGATATTTCTGATTGTTTGTAAGTTTCATAGTTTTTAAGCTATTAAAACGGCTTTATCAATATGATTCTTGGTGCATATTTCTAATAGTTTCTTCAGAGTATTTAATAGAAGTCTAATTGCATAGGTACTATTTTACTATTAATAGATAATGCCAAGTGTTTTTCCACATTGTACCAATTTACACTTTATTACAATGTAAACAACTAAATTCAGAAGGGTCTTTGTGGAAAAAAATACAACCAGTAGTCACTATATTACCTGATAGCCGCATTGAACAACAGAATAAAGTACAAACTTCAGTCACCTAGACATCTAAGTTCACAACCTATCTAGCTTCATATCTCATGGCTACAGCTTTAGAACACGCCCCATAATTCAGAAAATTCCATTGTATAAAAGCCCATGAAAAGGCATGATGTATTTTATGGGCTAAAACCTTATAACCCTGAAAAGGAAGAAGAAAAAAGGAAGGAAGATCGAGGAAAAAGTGAACACAACACTCCCCTAACATGCCCCATCTGTTACATGGCTTGGCTTTTTTAATTTTTTATTTTTTTGAGACAGAGTCTCACTCTGTTGCCTGGGCTAGAGTGCGGTGGCATCAGCCTAGCTCACAGCAACCTCAAACTCCTGGGCTCAAGCGATCCTTCTGCCTCAGTCTCCCGAGTAGCTGGGACTACAGGCATGTGCCACCATGCCCAGCTAATTTTTTCTATATACTTTTAGATGTCCAGCTAATTTCTTTCTATTTTTACTAGAGACAGGGTCTCGCTCTTGCTCAGGCTGGTCTCCAACTCCTGGGCTCAAACGATCCTCCCGCCTCAGCCTCCCAGAATACTAGGATTGCAGGCGCGAGCCACCATGCCTGGCCATGGCTTGGCTTTTATTTGTGTGTTTTTCATTTTGTGACAAAAGTTTTCATATTTCTAAATGATGATTTTAATGAAAAATTTCAAACATCTGCACTTGAATGTTTATAGCAGCACAATTCACAATTGCAAAGATGTGGAAACAACACAAGTGCCCATCAATACATGAGTGGATTAATAAAATGTGGTATACGTATACCATGGAGTTCTACTCAGCCACAAAAAGCAGTGGTGATGTAGCACCTCTTGTATTATCCTGGATAGAGCTGGAACCCATTCTACTAAGTGAAGTATCCCAAGAATGGAAAAACAAGCACCACATGTACTCTCCATCAAATTGATATTAACTGATCAACACTTAAGTGCACATATAGTAATAACATTCATCGGGTGTCAGGCGGGTGGGACAGTGAGGAGGGGATGGGTATATGCACACATAATGGGTGAGGTGCACACCATCTGGGGGATGGACACGCTTGAAGCTCTGACTCAGGTGAGGCAAGGACGGTATACATAACCTAAACATTTATAGCCCCATAATTTGCTGAAAGAAAAAAGAAAAAATCTATTATGAAAAAAATTTCAAACAAGCTAAACTGCAAAAAACAATATATTGAATACCTGTGTGTTCACCACCTGGATTTAATAAATGTTAAAATTTTGCGTATTTTCTTAAGGATATGTATATAAGTTTATATGAATATATATACACACACATATATATATATATGCTTAAGGATATTGATATTCTCTTAGTCCATTTGTGCTGCTATAAAAAATACCTGAGACTGAATAATTTATAAATAACAGAAATTTATTTCTCACAGTTCTGGAGGCTGAAAATCCAAGATCAAGGCAACAGCAGGTTCCGTGTCTGGTGAAGGCCTGGTCTCTGCTTCTAGGATGGTGTCTTGTATTCACTGGCAGGACTGTTTGTTATGTCTTTGCATGGCAGAAGGGACAGAAGCCAAAAAAAGAACACTGTTAGTGCAGCCCTTTTATAAGGTTACTAATCCCATTCATGAGGGCCGTGCCCTCATGACTTAATCACCTCCAAAAGGCCCCACTTCATATTATCACATTAGTGAATACGTTTCAATATATGAATTTTGGGACACAGTCAAATCAGACATATATGTGTGTGTGTGTGTGTGTGTGTGTGTGTGTGTGTGTGTGTGTGTGAAATTTATTTATTGAATCTGGGTGGTGAATACACAGGTGTTCAATCTATTGGTCTTCATAGCTTTAGTTTGCTTAACATTTTACATTAAAAATAATTTACATATATAAAAATTTTGTCACAAAATGAAAAACACAAATAAAAGCCTATATATATGAAATATATATGAAATAAAATATTACAGGTAAAAATGAAGCCTTTTGTAATCTCTGATCTCATTCTCCTCCCATCTTTCTCTCCTGAAGTCATTGTATATCCTTCCTTTTAATGTATCAGTATATATGAATGTGTCAATATAGAATGCTTTTTACTCATTTAAAATCTTTATGTAAATGGTATCATATTTATCACTTGGTAAAGTTTTTTAAGTTCAACATTAGGTTTTTTACATTTAGACATATAGTATAGCACTACCTCTTTAATCATTACTTCTTATATTATTCCACTATGTGGATAGAACACAATTTATTTATTCATTGTCCAATTGGTGTGTTCTTTTTGTTCTTCATGCTTCACTTTTCACTGTCGTGATACTGTGATGAAAATACCAGTGCACCTCTATAGAGTCATGTGTATGAAAGTTTTCAACAGTACACGCAGAAATGGAATGACAGGATTGTAGGGTATGAACATTTTCTACTTTGCTACGGATTCCCACATCACTCTCAAACCCGAATGACTATGTAAACTGTCTCCAGAAGTGTATAAACATTCCTGTTTCCTTGTCACTAATACAATCTTTATCAGAGTGTAGATTGTGAGGGGATGGGGGATAGTGGACTGAGAAAAGGTTAGAGAATAGGCAAGGGCTTGATCATGAAGTGACTTATAGAACATCCTAGGAAACTTCACTCTTGAGAGCCCACTGAAGGATTTTTGTCAGGAGAATGTTATGATCAAATTTCTCCTTTAGAAAGATCACAGGATGCAGTATGGAGGATGGATTGTGAAAAGGAAGGCTTTATGGAAAGCCCTTGCAGGATGTAGGAATTGAGGGTTACCTAAATTTTACCCACTTCCGTAGATCTCTTTGTTTTGTTTCTCAATGAAAAGAATAAACTCTCATCCCCACATTAATTGGTTTTCCTCTAGTGGCACTTCAAGGTCATGAAACTCTAGCCTAAAGGAAAGGAGACAGGTTTTGTATCCATTGTTTGGCAGTTTTATAAAGGACACACACTGTGCAGAAGAGACATACAGCCTCTGTCAATTGCACAAACCAGTAAACACACCTTTATTGCTAATTACCATTTTCTTTTTGTGCTACTGTTTGCCAAATGGCATTGAAAGCTGAAGCACAGATGCTCATTAACATCCTTCTTGATTTACTGATAATTCAGCACTGACAGTTTAATAAGTTTAGGATTCAACCCAAAGATTATTTGTCACCACATTTTGGGGGCAGTGCCTTTTCTCACCTCTTGAACTGAACAGCCTGTCCACTTTTGTAATAATTATACACATTTTATAAGTGCTTTAAATTTATATTTTTAATGAAGAGCTTAAAACACATCTCCCCCATTCTTTAGTTTATCTTCACAATAATCTCTCATTTTATGAACCTCCTTTCCCATAAGGAGAAACTGGGGGATATGCCCAAATGATGCTAAACTTATTTGATTTGTCTATAGCTGCACATAGAGAGCAAAATATGCTAACTTTTTTGTCTGATGGATAAGAGATTTCTTAAAAATGTGGCTTCACCTCCTGGTGGATACCCTTGGTGGAGAAATACTGAATGTGACAGAATAAACTATTCCTGGACTCATCTTAAATGACTGCCCTATCGTGGGACTTTCATATTTGTTCTTTTGAGGAAGGGATCCCAAAGCAGGGTCAGGCCTCAGCAGATGTTCCTGAGATATTAATAATTATAAAGTCCCCAGACCAAAAAAAAAAAAAAAACCCTATTATACTCTGTTCTGTTCTTTGTGTTGGCAATAGGAGACAGTTTCATACTGACCAATTTGCAAATCGTCTGACACTCCATAATCCCATAAAAGGGAATATTTTAAAATGTGCTTATTCTTCTCTACTAAATCCCCCTCTCACATATATTCCCTCAACACATGACCTTTAATCCCCACTGGATTTAGTCAACATAGGATCACTGGACAAATTTTCCTGGTGAAGGATATACCAAGGCGTATTCATTGATTGGTTAATATATGCGAGCCTGGTTTTATGTTTTCATTTAAGGCATTAAAAAACACTAAATATAAAGCCCAAATGATACAAGAACTTACAGATATCAGGGTAGGATAGTAGTGATAGTACTGGTGGCCCACTTTTTGCAGATTATTTTCTACAATTAAAGCCTGTGGTTGGGATTTTGATTTGACACTTCCTTTCAGCAAATTTAATAGTGCATTCTAAGTCTTTCTTTCCCCTTTTTTGGTATATAAAACCATAATAGAATGGAAAAGGATAGACAGATGTACCATGATAAGTACTGAGTACCCAGGCAAGAATTTCAAAGAAGGTAGGTAGTAAGATTCCTGGTGATCTTAGTGGTTCTTCAATATTCTTTGTGTTTAACTAGTGAAGGGATAGATCAGAGCAAGAATGGTTCTGCCCCCTGAAAATAAACGAACTGGAGGCTAGTACTAAAAAATTTTGCTCAAGAATAGCCTCAAGTCAAGAAAAAATCAGGCAGCAAGCATGAAGGGGTCTGAAAAGAAATATCAAGAACCTAGTAAATTTATGTCTTTGAGGCTGTATAGTGTTTGACAGACAGAATGGGCAGGTGGGAAGTATTCTCCATTTGGAGACAGTAAAATCTAGATTTGAATTCACCTCTGCCCATACTATGTGGTCTTGAACGAATTAATTCATTAGACATTTTAATAATACCTAACATTTACTAAGCGCTTACTATATGACAGGTACTTTCCTAGCTACTTTACAAGCATTATTTTGTTTAATCATCTCACAAACCTTGTCACATAGGTACTAAAGTTAACCCCATTTTATGCCTAGGGAAACTGAGGCACAGAGAGATTAATAACGTGCTGAAAGTCACACACTCGGTAAACAGTGGGGCTGGAATTATAATATAATTGCTTCCACATTGGGTCTCCATTTCCTAAACAATAAATTGAAAATGATACAACTGCCTTGTCAACATACAGATTATTGTGAAACATCAAGGAGCTAGTACATGTGTGCATGCTTTGGAGTCCTAAAAAAAATGCTATATTATTCAAATTAAAGGAAATTTTGTTTTTGTTCTAATCTTAGTACTTAATATTTTATATATATGTGTATATATCACTATGTAGTATGTTCCCTACTGTCAATCAGCAAACACTTTTCAGTGATTAATATGTAAAACACAAGTCCAGGCACTGTTAGACATGCAAGCAAAAGTTATAATTCCTGCTTTCAAGGACTTTACTGGCTGAGAAGATAAGTTAAATAACAATATACAGTGGTCATTTGAAAACCGATCAGCAACATTAGACTCACTTATACCTGCTTGGTTACAATTTGGTAACCATTATAAGAATCAAATGGATTCTAACTTCTTCTGGAAAGATGGAGTAGATACACTGTTTCCTATTTCTCCCATTAATTACAGCTAAAAACCCTGGAAATTATATATAAAACAAACATAAGAATATACTGAACAGTGTGCGGAAGAAGACAGACTGGCTAGAGAACTCATAATCTGAGGAAAAACACAGTGGAGAGTTCCTTGGGTTTTTGTTTTGCCTAACATATACCAGAATAGGTACTGGAAAAACTAACAACCCAGAAATGCCACTAGGTACAGACAAAAAAAAAAAAAAAAGGGCAAAAGTAAAGCCTTCTCTCTCTTTCTAGAGGACCAGAAAAAGAGCAGCCTAATAAGACAGAAAATACTTAAACAATAACTACTTTACTCCAACCAAATACCATAAAATAAAACTGCAACAAAGGCTGAGTAGGGAGCCTAGGCTTCCCCCCCTTATTTTACTCTAAAGAGATGCTTTTCCTTCCCCTCATTGTGGTGGTGTCAGAAGGGGCATAGTGGATATTCAGGACATTAACTACTGCCCAGCAGTAATAAGGCCATCCTCCACAATGTTAGTGGAGGCTATGTGGGGTGCCAATACTCCTATCCTAGCCACCAGTATTAAGTACTTCTTCCCACTCCAGGGTGTCAGCGGAGGCTGAGTATGGAATCTGGAATTCAACCACCATTTGACAGTAATGAGGAGGTACCCATCTTCCCCCACTGGCACCCTGTCAGAGGAGGCCTGCTGACACAAAAGATTTAAATAAGTTTCAGCACCTCAAAACATATTACCCAAAATGCATAGTATTTAATCAAATATTATTCATCAAACGAAGAACCTGGAAAATTTCAACGTGAATGAGAAGAGAAGAGGTGCCAATAAGGTTATGTCAATATTAAAATTATCTGAAAGGATTTTAAAGCAGCCATTATACAAATTTTTCAATGACTCATTATACTCTAAAAGTAAATAAAAAATAGAAAAACCACACCAAAGAAATAGAAGGTATAAAAGAAATCCAAGCAGAAATTTTAGAACTGAAATACATAATGACCAAAATTAACAAAAAAAACCTCATTGGATAGATTCAACAGCAGAATGGAGGAAACAGAGTAAGAAAATCAATGAACTTGAAGATAGAATGATAGAAACTACCCAATCTAACGTAAAAAAATAGACTGGAAAGAAACAAAGAGAGTTCCACATACCCCGCGGAGATATGTAGAACTGTATCAGAAGATATTCATGTTATTGGCATCCCAGACAGAGAGGATAAAGAGTGTGGTGCTCTGCAAGTATTCAAAGAAATAATTGCTGAAAAATTTTAAATTTTGGTGAAAGACACAAACTACAAATGCAAGAAGCTGAGAAAAGTATAAAAAAGATAGATCTAAAGAAATTCATATCGAGAAGTTAAATATTCTAACTTTGGAAAACTAAGAATGAAAAAGAAATATTGAATACAGTGAGAAAGAAATGACACTTTACCTATAAAGGAACACCAAATCAAAGGACATAGAATTTCTTATCAGAAACTATGGGGTCACAATATTTTCAAGTGCTAAAAGGAAAGACTAAAACCTAAAATTCTATAACTAGTGAAAATGTCCATCAGAAATGAAAAGGAAATCAAAATATTCTCAAATGGTGGAAAAGTAAGAGAAGGTGTTGCCAGCAGTAAAATTTTGGCAAGTACAATAGACATTATTTCTCCGCTTGAAGTTTCTAAATTTTATTTGATGGCTGAAGCAAAATTTATAATGCTTTACACTGTTCGATGTGGTTCTTTATGTAGATGAAATATTTAAAAACTATTATAAAGGGGGGAAGAAAAAGGGACATAAAGAGAAGTATGGTTTCTATACTTCAGTCTAACTAGTACAGTATCACTGAAAGTAGTTTGTTAGTTTCTTTAAAAAACTAAACATACACTTACCATGATCCTCAGCAATCAACTCCTGGGCATTTATCCCAGAAAAATGAAAACTTGTGTACACACAAAAACTTGAATGAAAATGTTCATAGCAGCTTTATTGGTAATAGCCCAAACTGGAAACAAACAACAACAACAACAACAAAAACCTTATAGTAGGTGAACAGTTAAACTGTCGTACATCCATACCACGGGATACTAGTCAACAATAAAAAAGAACAAATTATTTGTAATATAAAACAATTATATGTATCTCAAATACAATAGGCTGAGAGTAAAAAAGCCAACCTTAAAATGTTACATACTGTATGATTCCATTTATATATCATTCTTTTTATTATTTTATTTTATTTTTTTATTTCAGAGTATTACAGGGGTAAAAATGCTTTTGTTACATAAATTGGCTTTGCATCACCTGAGTCAGAGCTACTAGCATGTTCATCCCCCAGACAGTGTGTACTGCATCCATTAGGTATGAATTTACCCACACCCTCCTCCCCCTCCCACCTACCAAACACCCTATGAATGTTACTTCCCATATGTGCACATAACTGTTGATCAATTAGTACCAATTTAATGGTGAGTATATGTGATGTTAGTTTTTCCATTCTTGTGATACTTCACTTAGAAGAATGGGCTCCAGCTCCATCCAGGGTAATACAGTAAGTAGTTCATCATTTTTTATGGCTGAGTAGTACCCCATGGGATGTATATGTGACATTTTACCAATCCTCTCATGTATTTATGAGCACTTGGGTTATTTCTACATCTTTGCAATTGTGAATTGTGCTACTGTAAACATTCGAGTGCAGATGTCCTTTTTATAGAATGTCTTTTGTTCTTTTGGGTAGATGCCCAGTAATGGGATTGCTGGATCAAATGGTAGATCTACTTGTATCTCTTTGAGGTATCTCCATATTACTTTCCACAGAGGTTGCACTAGTTTGCAGTCCCGCCAGCAGTATATGAGTGTTCCTATCTCTCCGCGTCCATGCCAACATTTGTTGTTTTGGGACTTTTTGATAAAAGCCATTCTCACTGCAGTTAAGTGATACCTCATTGTGCTTTTGATTTGCATTTCCCTGATGATTAGAGATATTGAGCATTTCATAATATGTATGGTGTCCATTAGGCTATCTTCTTTTGAAAAGTTTCTGTTCACATCCTTTGCCCACTTTTTAATGGGGTTGTTTGATTTTTTTTCTTGCTGATTTTCCTGAGTTCTATATAGATTCTAGTTATCATGCCTTTATTGAATGTATAGTATACAAATATCTTCTCCCATTCTGTAGGTTGTCTTTTCACTCTAATTATGGTTTACTTGGCTGTGCAGAAGCTTTTAAATTTGATCAGGTCCCATTTATTTATTTTTGTTGTTGCCATGATTGCTTTTGGGGTATTCTTCATAAATTCTTTGCCTAGGCCAATGTCTATTAGAGTTTTTCCAATATTTTCTTATGGAATTCTTATGGTTTCATGCCTTAGGTTTAAGTCTGTTATCCATCATGATTAGATTTTTGTGACAGGTGAGAGGTGTGTATCCTGTTTCAATCTTCTACATGTGGCTATACAATTTCCCCAGCACCATTTATTGGCTAGGGATTCTTTTCCCCAGTGTATGTTTTTGTCCACTTTGTCTAATATCAGGTGGCTATATGAAGATGGTTTTATATCTGTGTTCTCAGTCTTGTTCCATTGGTCTATGTTTCTGTTCTTGTGCCAGTACCATGCTATTTTGGTTACTATAGCATGTTAGTATAGCTTGAAGTCTTCTAGATTGATGCCTCCCAATTTGTTCTTTTTACTTAAGGTCACTTTTGCTATATGGGGTCTTCTCTTGTTCTATCACCACTCATATTCAACATAGTGCTGGAAGTCCTAGCCAGAGCAATCAGACAAGAGAAGTCAGTCAAGGGTATCCAACTGGGGGCAGAAGAGGTCAAACTATTGCTCTTTGCTGACAATATGGTCTTATATCTAGAAAACCCCAGAGAGTCTGCCACGAGACTACTGGAATTAATAAACAAATTCAGCAAAGTCTCAGGTTACAAAATCAATGTACAGAAATCAGTTGCATTCCCATACACCAGCAACAGTCAAATTGAGAACCAAATCAAAGACTCAATACCCTTCACAACAGCAACAAAGAAAATAAACTACCTAGGAATATATTTAACTGAGGACATAAAAGACCTCTACAGGGGGAACAACGAAACACTGAGGAAGGAAATAGCAGAGGACGTGAACAGATGGAAAACCATACCATGCTTGTGGGTTAGCAGAATCAACATTGTTAAAATGTCTATACTACCCCAAGTGATCTACAGATTCAATGCAATCCCTATTAAAATACCAGCATCATTTTTCACAGATCATATATCATTCTTAAAATGACATAATTCTAAAGATGAAGAATGTATTATATTTGTGATCGCCAAAGTGTAGCAATGGTAGTGGGTGAAGGGATGAATCAGGGGAGTGCACAACTATAAAGGAGTAGCATAAAAGATCCTTGTGGTGATGGGATAGTTCAGCATCTTGATTCTCGTGATGCTTACATGTGATAAAATGACATAGTACCAGTGTCAGTTTCTGATTTTGCCATTATAACATGATTACCTAAGATGTAACCATTACGGCAACTGGGGGAAGATTGCACAGTGTATCTATTTACTGCCTTTGTAACTTCCTGTGTATCTATAATTATTTAAAAATAAAATTTTAAGAAAATCAAATAAAAAATCAAACTGAAATAAGTCAATTCTAAAAAATGTGGAACAGTTTCTCGGAAGCATTATATTTAGTCAAACTTTTGTTATAACTAGAGACATAGAGTATTTAAGTGCTGTAATAATTTCAGATGGAAAAATCTTATGTTCTAAAATTATTCAATCATGGCTTAATCACTTGAATTTGCTTTAAAAATATTTCGTGTTTTTATTCTACTCTAGTCTAACAATATGAATAACCTCTGACTTTTTTCATTTAGAACCAAAGCCTGTTCTCTTTACTCTAAGAATGTATACAGCATGGATATTGATCAAGAGCTTATTAAAACTAGAAAAGGAATCCTAAATAGTAGTATGGAGGGGATTAAATCTTAAATTTATGCTGAGTGGTCAACATTTCACCAGGTGGCAGTAGAGCATTATGACTACAAATCTAAGAACTATATATTAGAGGGGCAATATTCACCAGGAAAAGCTACTGAAACTCTGGGGTATCCTCCATACTTTCAAATATCCCTGTAACAGCACAGATTAAGTTTAGCGAAAAGCATATGATTAAGAGATTGTCTTTTCTCTTAGTTTCAAATATAAAAAGCACATTTCTCTATTAAACAGCTAAATTAACAACTTTAATCAGTAAAGCATATATCTTTTAGAAATAATAGCTGAAAATGAATCCGTGCCCATATATAATTACATAACTATTTCAGTAAATTCAGTTATGAAAATGCTTGTAGAGTAATATATTGCATTAATAATGATACCTAGGGACCAATGATGCCCATTTGTCAGCTCATATCTATCCATCCATTCATATCTAGAATATTTTGTCTGAACGCTTTAAAAGAATAACAAAAATATAGCAAAAAATCATGAAATATGATTCAAGGAATTAAGTAGTTTTCTTATGACTAAAAGTAAAGAAACTTATAATAGCAGACTTTAACTCTCCAGAAGGGATTTGCTATGTGTTTTCCAAAAAACATTCAGAGGGATAGAAAACGTTACATCAGCAGATTTCCGTTCAATCTAAGAGAAAACCTTTGAATGGATAGACCTTTGGTCTAATCGTGGTATAGTCTGCCCCAATAAGTGGAAATGTCCCTCCTTTTGTGGGGGGTTTCAAATGGAGACTCAAGCCTAGGTTCCCTGCCAGTGATATTGTAATACTTAAATATTCACATTTTATTATATGTTTAATTATCTCCTCTTCCATACTTCATAATAAAAACAGCTACCTTTTTTTTTAGTGCTATTGTCTGCAAGGCACCTTTCTAAGAGGTTTTCATGTCTTCATTTATTAAATATTTATGGAACAACTACAATACGCCAGTAACAATTTTAGGCACAGAGATATAACAATGAAAACAAGTAAAGTTTCTCTCATGAAACTTACATTCTACTGGGGAGAGATGATAAATAATTTATCAGGCAGTAATATGTGCTATGATAAAAAATGAAACAGTGAAACAGAGAATGATGGAGAGGGATGTTATTTTAGATTGGGTAATTGAGGAAGGCTTCTCTGATTAGGTGACATTTGAGCATAGGTTATTAATATAATGAAGTGAGGGAGAGAGCCTTCATTCACTTTTGGGGTTTTTGGAGGAGGAATGTACTAGGTAGAGGAACAAGGGATGCAAAGACCCAAAGACCTTGAGACCAGAGCTTGCTTGATGTGTTCAGGGCACAGAAAGATGTCTTTGATTTCTGCCTAATCTATTACCTCATTTTACACACTTTCTACCATTCTTATTGTATTATACGTTAGCCATGCTTACTTTAAGAGTGTGCTAGCACATTCTCTTTCTGTGCGTTTTCATGTGCTATATTCTTTTCCCGAGCACCATTTCTCACATCTCCTTTTTGTCTAGCTATCACCTACTCATCATTTAGGCTTTTAACCATGGCTTTCTTTGGGAGATTGCCCCTGAATCTCCAGGACGGGTTAGTTGTCTCTCCTCTTAGACCCTATAGCAAAGGTGGTCATATAACTTAAAATCCAAACCAGAACATTTTTGAGGCTGAAAAGGGGTAATATCAGTAATTATTTTGGGCCAAAATAATTTTGAGCTGTAAACTCTACCTATAGCAGTCTATATTTTTCCTGTCATACTTTTCACATTTTATTATGATTTTTGGTTTACTCTTCCTTATCCCTTACCAGTAGGGGACTTCATAAGGGCAATGATCTTGTATATCTTCCTCAAGTTTTTATCCTGTAGGTCTTTTGAAATGTCTGCCAAAAAGACAGTTACTCAATAAATTTTTAATAAATGAATCAATAAATCAATACAGTGTAATTTCCCAGAAGAGAGAGTTGATTCTGGAAACAGTTTGTTACTTATCTCCAAAAAAAGTGATCATATATGTGGTAGCATATCTTGTGTTTTGGGGGGTACAGTAGTCCCTCCTTATCCATAGGGGATATGTTCCAAGACTGCCAGTAGATGCCAGATAATATGGAAGCCTGTGTTTTGTCCTTGCATGCATACTTATGATAAAGTTTAATTTTTTGATTAGGTACAGTATGATATTAACAAAAATAACTAATAATAAAATAGAACAATTATAACAATATAGTATAATAAAGTTATATGTTTTGGTCTCTCTTTCACATACACAATATCTTATTGTACCATACTCATCTATTTTCCGACTGAGTTTGATGGTGGATAACTGAATCTGAAGACAGCGAACCATGGATAAGGGGGACAAGTGTACATGGTGGTCAGTTGTGGGGAGTGTGTGGTGAAGATTGTGGAATTAAACTGAAAGAAAGGAGAAAGAGGTCAATATGGCTCGGGACATTTACTCTCTTTGCAAGACTCTGCTAGCAACTAACAATGCCATTGTAAACATCAGTTTGAGAAAACTTTTTTTGAAAAGAGAGACACCATGGAAATTTAAGGCATCAATATCACTTACACTTTAAAAAGCAATTTCACATCTGATGTTGGAAATTACAGCCTATGATTTCCAGCCATTCCCAGAAATAAGATGTGAATTTGGTCATTATTGACTTGATATCATTTTTTCAAATATGTCTGAGGTTGTCACAAGCTTTACTAGTAGAGTTCTGCCTTCTCTTTCTTTTTCTTGGAGTCTTTATATGCTCCCTTTCCATGCATCAGATGTCTCCAAATCACTTTACTCATATTGTTCTCCCCTCTACTTTGATTCAGTTTGATATTTTCCACCATCTGGTTTCAAGCTTTTAAATGGGTATCTGGAGGCTAATATTTCCACATTCTGGTAAGAAATGGTAATTAAAAAATATGTCGCTTTTATTACCCTGTAGTGACTGAAGGAAAACATAGGCAAACAGCACTACATTTTCTCTCATTTTAATGCAGCTGCATATCAATCAGAATCTCTGCTACTTGTGGATTTCTTTTTTTCTGCTAGGTCAATGCAGAAATTATATTTCCCAATGAATCGAATGTATAGCCTCCCTCAAGTCACAGAAGCCAGGGTGACTTTGTCAGCTCTAGTGCTAAGTATTTCATTTGTTCTCTGGTTCTCAAGAAAAAAATATACTTCTTTGGGACACCAGGAAAAAAGATATATGTTATTATCATATATTTTCACCAATAACATAGATATGACAAAATCAATTATGTATATATATCTATGTATATGGATATATATATTTAATAGCTATTGACATAATTTATATTCACTTTTGACAATAACCCCTTCAAAAATAATTACTACTCAGGCAGTTAAGAAATGAAAAAAATGTATTATGTCACATGGAAACGAAGAATATTTACCTCAAGTCATGCTCAGCTCTAAGATATCACATACAAAATTAAATATTTATCTAAGTTTCAGTAAAAAATAGTATCAACTATTTTCTACATCATTCTCAAATAAAACTAAATTTATACCATGAGCAAGAAATGTATCTCACAATAATAGAGTAAGGGAGGGACTATGAATTTTGTAGACCTTCTGGTTCAGAGCCCTCTTGCATTTAGTTGACTAATAGAAGGAATGCAATAATAGAACTGATTTGCTTTAATTATAAGATTTAATCCATTTTTAAAATGCAAATTTAGTTGGGAAGAGAAAACTATTGAACCTTACCAGCCTGTGATTCCTAAGTTCGAATGAGCTTATCACATCACTTCTTGAAAACTAAAACTTTAGAACGAGGAAAGAATGTAAGAAAAAGACTTTGAGAGCACTGAGCGTCCAAGGATAGTCAGGACATTGTGCTACTGGTGAGAAAATAAAAACATGGAAATAAGTGGCCAAAAAAACCTAAACTTCTATTTAATCAATTTCACAGTTGTGCTGATAAAGTGTCCATTCATTCATTTATTCATTCATTTGACAGTTATTCCCAAGGCACTGGGAATGTAAGGTGAACAACTTAGAGTCAATACTCTAGAGGAAAAATGCAGATATTAATAAGCACACAAATAAACAACTACAAACTAAGATTGATGACAGGAAGAGGGAAAGAGCATGACAGAGGGAGTTGATCTGAGTTCTGCTTGATGACTTGGAGGGCCATGGGATACAATGTTTAAGAAAACAAGGAGTAACATATACAAAGGCCTTGTAGTATATAAGTGAACATGGCAGGAAGGAAAGCCTAGAAAAAAGCCCTGTGTAGCTGAAGTACAGAGGGATCAGGGAGTATAGTACAAGAAACACTTGAAAGACAGGCAAAGGCCAAACTGCACAGAAGGTTTTTAAAAGTAATTTTAACTTTATCCTAAGAGCAATGGAAAAAACATTGAAAGATTTTGAATTGGGAGAGGAGCCACCGATAAGGTTTGTGTTATCCTTTTTTGGCAGAAGTTAGAAGCACATAGGATGGGGGTGATAGTGGATATGATGGGACAAATTTAGAAACCTGTCATAATTCATTCAAGAGATGATGTTGGCTTACATTAGGGTGGTGGCAGTGGAGGTGAAGAGAACTGGATGGATGTGACAGATTTGGGAGGTAAAATCCATGAGACTTAGTGCTAGATTAGCTATGGGGTAGGAGTGAGTTGGTGTCAAGAATGAATTTTGACTTCTTGCTTGTGCCAGTGGATGCTTAGAGGTGCCATTCTCTAAAATAGAGGATCCAGGTACAAGACCATATGTGGTGGGATTGTGTGTGTGTGTGTGTGCGTGTGTGTGTGTGTGTGTCTATGTGTGATGTGTTCAGGATGGGTGGAAGGACCTTTAAAACAGCTAAGAAAATATGTAGAACAAGTATTTGAATATCTTGATTTGTATCACAGATGTCTGGGATAAATATATCTATATTTTACTCACTTGGGTATATGTGCTAATTGAAGCCACAGGAAAGATTATAGATTGAGAAGCCAATGGGGTTTATAAACAAACCTTGATTAATTCTAACAATGGCTGGGAAGAGGAGAATGAACCTGCAAAGGAGCAGAGAAAGAAAATAACAGATAAATATTGTGTTGTGGAAGCTAAGGGAAAGGAGTGTTTCAAGAAGGGTTGTGTAGTTTCACAGTAAATATTGTTGATAGGAGGTCAAATAAACTTTGAACTGCAAAGTCTATTTTATATGTTGACATTGGTGACATTAACCAGATCTGTTTTTATGGAGGAATGGGGCAGAAAACTAAATTGAAGTAGGTGAGTGGGGAGATAAAGAAACAGAGACTGTAAGTATAAATAATGTGGAGGGATTAGCTTTAGAAAGAATAAAGGACAGCTCCTTTGTCCTAGTTGGAGAAGATGATAGGTTGTTTGAAGATTTAAATAAATGTGTAGATTTTATCCTGCAAGAAGAATAATTTCTTCTGAAAGTTTCTTTCTATCCTCTATTTTCAAATCTATGAACCCTTCCTTTATTTTCTGCATAGGTACACAGTGGGAGAGGGGGTCAATGATTTGAGGATAGTGGAGAAGTTTTGAAATAGTGATTTTAGCAGCAAAACATAGGAAGAATACTGAGCAGTGATGAAGTCCTAAATAATGTTAATGAGTATAAACTTACACTGGGAATAATTTGCTGGATATTATTGAAATGCTGGGCCATTTTGATAATAATAATCTATGCTGAGTCTGTGAAATCTATGCTGGATAAGCAGGCAAATGGTAAAAGGAAGGGCCAAGTGAATGGGAAAATGTATAGGAATCAGTAGATTTGAAGTCTCCATGATCCTGAGGTATGATCATAGGGGTGTAAAGGAAAATAAAACTTTTAGGACCTCCCCAACTCCTTATGCAAAATAGAAGAGGTCAAGCCTGGAGGCTGAGTCATGCAACACCCCCTTCCAAATAAATAGCTATTATTAACATTATGCATTAGCCTGATCTCTACTGAAAGGTAAAAGGCCTAAGGCATCTACAAGAACTTCCCCCACAGATCATAAATTAAGGAAATTTCTTGCTGGCCTCCCATAAGCAAGGACAGGCAAATTATAACTTTGGGTCTGCAGGCTATGTCTAGCTCCTAAAACTAAAGTCTGTTCAATTCCACACTAATAATGAATTACAAGTTTGTCTCCCCAGGTATGGAACAGAGACAAGACACGATCAAGCATTCTTTTACCTACCCATCGACATCTATAATACATAACTGCTGCTTCCTTCACTCTTTTTTTCTCTTCTAACATTCACCTTATGTAAAAGTATAGATTTCCTAGGCCTCATAAGAATGTCACCTTTTTGCCTCACCACCCATCCCCCTGCTCCTTTTTCTTTCTGTATACCCTATCCGCCTTAAATACTGAAGTTCCCAAATTTCCTTCAGAAAAACAGTCACATATGTGTCTGTGGTTTGTGTTTTCCCTAGGGGAATCCTCAAACTTTGGCTTAACAAACCCCCATTGATTGAGATTTTTGCCTTTGCCTTAGTCATTTATTTTGGGTTGTCAGGACAAACAGTTGAACAATCAAGCTGGAAGGATAAGAGGTTGAAGTCAGAAAGACTTTAAGGAAAGACTTGAGTAAATTATTTACTTTGTTAGAGCAGTTGTGAGTGACTGTGAGGTCCAAGTCACAATTGTGGAAATGCCTGACTCACAAGGAATGGAGGAAAAAGTTATTGGTATTAGTTGAAGAGCTGAGAGTTCTGAGTATTATTAAGTGGATACCCCTGTAGGTATGAGAATCAGCCAGGATGAAGGTAAATCTTCTGAGATGAAACAACAACAAAAAACCATGAGCCTGAAGGCAAAGTGTTTAATAAGTGAAGGGGAGTGGCAGGGAGATGGTAGGTGACAGTGACTAGGAGGGGAAGAGTATGATAAAATGGACTGGCATAGTTGACAACAGAACAGGAATTTGTTGTTGCTCTGTTTGTTTTGTTTCAAAGAGGTTGGAAGAGTAATGATTGAAAGTGGCAATGGGTAGCAAAGAAAACAAAGCCCTGTCTCTCAACTCTATTTTATAGGATGTGAGAAAATTAACAACAGCCCTTTAGATTACATAGGAGAGGTGATCTGAGAAGAGGGCTAGGATTCAGTTAAGGTAAGAAAATGATTGTAATGCTCACACATATTTTGAGTAGTATGCATAGGATAGTTTGCTAAATATGGAGCAAAAATGATTTTGCAGAGGGCTTTGTGAAAAGATTTGGGAGATGTGGAGGTAGTTACTTTAGTCACAGGCAAAGAAGTACAGAGCATCACAGTGGGTAGAGAGCCTAGGAGCCCTGGCATTTTGGGTGATGAGTTAGGAAGATGGGGATGAGATGGGCTGCTTGGCCTGTGTAATTTTTGTACCAGGAGCTTTTTTCCATGTGACAGATATATAAAAGAAATATTTATGTTCTGGCTCCAAATATATTTTTCTCTTTATTGTTGATCTGTAAGGAAACAAAGAGATGATTGAAAATACATCAGTAGATGTTATGGTCAGAATATTTGTGTCCCCCCATTCATATGATAAAATCCTAACATCCAAGGTGATGATATTAGGAGATGGGGCCTTTGGAGGTGATTAGATCATGGAGACAGAGCCCTCATGAATGATTTTAGTGCCCTCATGAAAGAGGCCTGAGAGAGACCCCTCACCCCTTCCACCATGTGAGTACAAAGTCAGAAGACACCATCCATAAGTCAGAAAACAGGCCCATGCCAAATACTAAATCTGCCTTCATCTTGGAGTTTTCAGCCTCTAGAACTATGAAAAATGAATTTTTGTTTGTTTATAAGCTGCCTACTTTATTGTGTTTTGTTATAGCAGCTCAAATGGACTGAGACAGTAGAGATCTCATTAATAAAAGGCAGTTTCTCGGTCCCTGGCCTTTCCAAGACTTGATTCCTATTCTGAAACTCTTATACAATCATGCATCCCTAATATAGGAAAAGATAACTTTTTCTCAGTATTCATGAATTTCTGTTCAGATAAGTTTTCCCAGTATATAACAATTTGCCTTGCTCCCTAATGCTAAATCTTGCTGAGATCCATCCCTGCTCTGGATTCTAGGACCATTTCTTTCCAAGACATAAGAATCTGAAGAGTTTCAGGCCAGTAATTCAGTATCTCTGGAGCATTAGCCTTACTGATATTCCTGATCTCGAACCAGACGATAGCATCTTTTCCCATTTTTTAAATAACATTTTTATGATGCCAGAAGCCATTCTGGGCTTATGGGTACAATATCTCGGCATACCTGTAACCTATTTGCAGCACACCAAAGTGCTGTACTAGTTGGGAAGTTCTGGGTACTGGAAAAGCTTGATATTCTAGTTCAAGTTTACATCTAGAACACCATGTCAGGAGGACTTGAGGCAAATATTTTAAATTTATTTGATAAGTTTGTAAAATATGACATAAGCTTTTTTTGTTATTTTTTGCTATCCCTACTCTATCCTATTCATTAAAATGTCAAGGGTATCACTCCATACTCACTGCCTTGAGGGTACAGTTATAATGACAGAAATTCAAAGAGAAAGAAAAGAGTCAATTCTCAGCTTTTGAGTTTCAAAATAGACTTCAAAATAAGATTTGAAGTTCATAGCAGAGATAGCAAATTGCAAGAAAAGGTTTTGAATCTCAAAATGTCTGGCTTTTGATTTTTAAAAGAGAAATATCCAAATAAATCAAGCTAATAGACTATCTCTAGAGGAAAGGTGAGGCAAACCACAAATATAACAAATTTACCTTGAAATAAATGAGAAAACTCTCAATTATCTGATTATATTTACCCCGAATTAACAAAATTAAGTATACAACCATGGAGCAAAACAAAGGCTCAAGTTGGAAACCAATATCAGTTATAGAAGTATGGTCCTTTTCCACATTAAAGTTGCATATTAAGAGATATTTTATATTTCTGCATGCCCAAATCCTTTGATATGTATAATTTGAAAAAATAACTCCTGAGTTAATACTGATAAGCCCACCCATAATACTCCATCCCCTAACTGAAAAATCATTGGATGAATACAATCCTAGGTGTACTAATTTAGCAAGCCAACATTTTTCTAGTCTTAAGACATTCCCTCTATCCTTTTATAGGTTCACAGTTGTTCTAATTTACTAATAGTGAAGTCATTTTACAACAATAGGTAATGAAGTCCTAAGGAAACCCAGGGTTGCTGAACTCAAGTTGTTTAGGTAAGAGGCAATATTTTTTTCTGACTCAAGTTTGACATTTTACCCTCTTATTGATGTGCTGCTTTTTCTGGTTATCTGATCATAGTTGAACTTGTAAAGTTTTAAAGAATTCGAATTCCCTGATTTCCAAAATTTATTATCAGGTAATAATTACCTACACAGTTTTACCATGAATCATCTGTATGACTTTGAACAGCTTACTGAATTTCCCTGAGCCCAAACTAGAAAATACCAGAAAAAGGGAAGAAAATGAGATCCGTTATATAGTGATTTTGGAAAAATATTGGATATGACCTTCAAAATAGTAAGAAAAATATTTTAGAGAATTGTAGAGATAATTTAGTAGATGCTCGATATGTACTCTGAGGCCGTACAAAGATGTGGCCAAAGTTATAATATTAGCTAATATTTCTTCTTTACTATGTGTAAGCATCATGCTAAATGACTGCATATAAACTCATTTAATCCTCACAATAAACTTACCAAATTTTTACATTTATCATTCCTCACTTTAGAGATGAGGAAACTGAGGCTCAAAGAGCATAAGCAATTTGCCCTCGTTTTCACACCTAGTAAATGGTGAATCATGAGTCTAGCCCTGGCAAGGATCGTTAACTATTAGATTGCACTGCCTTACCCTCATTCCTGAGTAAGTCTTCCTCATCTTTACAATTCCTCTTAAATCATCTTCATCAAATATTTTCTTATATTCCCTTATAAAACTGAATATTACATCTTGTCTTATGCTTTATGTTCCTGTATTTCCTTATCAGTCTTATTCTTACTTAGACTTATTGATTTTTGCATTCTTGGTAATTCTTTAAACCTTATAATCCTCTCTACTATTTTGGATGGAAACATTATGGGAATTTCTTTTGTCTCCTCTTGTCTCAGTTTGTTCTTTTTCTCAATATACATTATGTTTAAAGACTATCTGCCTTTTGAATTATTTTAAGTCTTCAAATTTATCTATGTTGTTGATACACACACATGCGCGCGCGCACACACACACACACACACACACACACATAGGAGAATTGAGAAAATTATCAAGATAGTTCAAAAAAAACCCATTCACTTTTGCAGCAAATTCTAGGAAAAGAAGACGTTATTGGTCTAACTTATCTGTACAAATACTCTGATAATCACTTCATACTGTACACCTGTGCTAGCTCATTTACCTACAGTTGGAAACATCATCACCTATTTTTTTTTCATTTTGCTGATTTGTAGATTTAAAAACATTATATTATGGAATGTATGGTCCCAAATAAATAATCTGAGTCGCTACCAAAAAACGAGAAAAAGCAAAGTAAACCCAATGCATGTAAAAGGAAGGAAATATTATAATAAATATAAGTATAGAAATCAATTCTATTAAAAAAGAAAACAATAGAGAAAAATCAAAGAAAGCTGGTTTTAATAAAAATCAATAACATCAATAAACTTTTTAATAAGATTTAAAAACAATAAAAAGCAAGAAGATAAAAATTACTAATACCAGAAGTAGAGGATATCACTACACATCCTCCAGCCATTAAAAAGATAATACAGCAATACTGTGAACACCTTTAGGCTCATAAATTCAGCAACTTAGAAAAATGAAACAATTCCTCAGAAATCACAAACTACTAAACTCAACAAAATAAATAGATAATCTAAATAGCTCTATAACCATTAAGGAAATTTAATGTGTAATTTAAAGACTTCTGAGAAAGAAATATCTAGGCCCACATAGTTTCGCTGGAGAATTCTACCTAACACTTAAAGAAGAATTAACCCAACTTTAAACCAATAATTGCTAATATTTTGTTGAGATATTTTGAGTCTATGTTCATGAGAGATGTTATCCTGAAGTTTTCTTTTTTTGTACTGCTATTGTCTGGTTTTGGTGTCAGGATAATATTGGCCTCATAAAATAAGTTAGCAAATGTTCCATGTACTTGGTTTTCTGGAAGAGATTGTGTAAGAAATGGTGTTGATTCTTCTTTAAATATGTTTTCCTAGGCCTGGTGACCCTAAATGGGAGCAGGAGACACTGGGCCTGATAAGACACATAGAACATGTCAGATCCCCTGGTACAAGCACCCTCTTGATTTCTCCTGGTGCTGCATGTAGGGGCAGAATGTGCTACTCCAGGCCACTGGATGCTACAAGGTCAAGGTCAGTAGTAGCTGGGCCTATGAGAAAAAGAAAGCTTCTCAGGTCCTGTAAGCTTCTCACGTCCTGCTCTTTAGGCTGTTCAGTGCCAGCTGGGCTACCTCTCTATCAAGACACTAGGCCTGGTATATTTTCTGTCCCTTGGAGATTTGGTGGACGCTGGGCCTGCGTTTGCTTGCACCTCTGGGTGGGTGTCAGGAGACCCCAAGTTGTTGTGTTTTTCCTCAATACTGGGGTCCCCTTGGCAGTCTGCTTTCTCTTTTTACCCTTAAAATTCTCCTATGAATATCTATTAATATTATGTTATTTACATGCTTTTTACTTGTACTATGTGGAGAGGAGCTAGAAGAGATGAATCTATGCCATCTTGTCCCAAATCAGAAGGCTGTTTTATATTATTTTTAATCCAGGTTTATGGGTTGATTGTTTCCAGGGAGAAAGGATTAGTAAGGCTCCCTACTTCACTTTACTTCTGGAAATGGAAGTTATATATCCTTAAACCCTTAGCCTAAAATGCAAAATTCTCCATAGATTTGTCTTCTCCTTCATATATTCCCTATAAATTTATTTCTCATTCTTTATAACATCACCCCTCTCTTTAGCCAAATCACTCTTCTTATTAATACATCTTGATCCCTTCTGCTGTCATGTCTTTACTAATGTCATTACCACTGTCTGGAATATTCTTTATTCTTCTCAATCAATTTTCATCAATTTGGTTAAGAAAAAAATTATAATCATCAGCCATTATAAAACTACTTTACTGACTTCATTTTTTTGCCCAATTCTTAGCATCCCCAGGAGACCTTTTAATCAACATTTCTTGAACACTAAATAAGTAGTATTTTTCCTTATATATTTTTCCCTTCTTCACAAGCTATTTTTTTATACTTTCACAGAACATGGGACAGTATTATATATTGAGGAAAAAAGCTAGGAATTGTAAGGCAATCATTTTAACTGTTTTGGTAAAAGCATTTCAAGCAATCTGCTTTGTATTGATGAATATTTTACACATATTTTCTGAATTGTGTTTAGGTTTGCGGGTACAGAATAACCGAAGGCAGAATAATTTAGATAATAGGCTCAATTGTGAATTTTGATTTCTATTTGTAGACTTAAATTGTGTACCCAGATGTCAAGAGAAAAGCTGGAAACTCTCCCACCCTGTGAATAGATGATATTGTGTGAAAAGACAGATGGTAAAAGGCAGCAAACATTTTCCCGGAATGTTTTTTTTTAACTTTGAAAAACCCTTAAGTATAAAACCTAGCCTTTATTGAAGTTGCATTAAGGCATGTCTGTAAATTCCATATCTGTGGTATATTGGCTGTACTGACAACACGTGGGCTATTTACACAAGGTAAAGTACTCAGTGAATACATAGACTATATCTACTCTGGGATCAAATTCTGCCTTTAGGGGCACACTGATAGTTCAAGATGCCAAAGACTTTCCCATTGATAAATACTGTTTTTTTATTAGACCTTTTCAGGTTTTTGCTTTGAATTGCTATTTCAGTATCACCCTTTGATAGTATTCTACTAGTGCTTACTCATTTTCCATTTTAAAGCCAGTCTGAGGCAGAGCAGATAGGAATTTGTCAGAAGAATATTTTAGACTCTCAAGTACTTCTAAATATCAATCTTAAAAGTTCATTAAATTATTCAACTTTCTTAGGTAAAGTAATAAGCAATGTATGAATGCCTTTTAATCTATATCTCAAACTAAAGAATTATTTTATATGTATTAATTAACAGGATCCTCACCACTCACAAAAATTAATTCATGATGGATAACACACTTAAATCAACATGAAACTGTAAGAATTCTAGAAGAAAATGTTGGAAAAAGTCTTATAGATAGCAGCCTAGGCAAATAATTTATGAAGAAGATCCCAAAAGCAATCATAGCAACAACAAAAATTAATGAATGGGACTTGTTTAAATTGAAAAGCTTCTGCACAGCCAAGGAGACAATCAAAAGAACAAATAGACAACCTACAGAATGGGCAAAAATATTTTCATGCTATATATCTGATAAAGGGCTGATAACCAGAATCTATATGGAACTCAGGAAAATCAGCAAGAAAAAAAATCACACAACCCCGTTAAAAAGTGGGCAAAAGGCATGAACAGAAGATTTTCAAAAGAAGATGGACTAATGGCCAACAAACATACAAGAAAATGCTCAACATCTCTAATCATCAGGGAAGCGAAAATCAAAGCCGCGATGAGAAATCACCTAACTCCAGTGAGAATGACTTTTATCAAAAAGTCCCAAAACAACAGATGCTGTCATGGATGCAAAGAGACAGGAACAGTCATACACTCCTGATGGGACTGCAAACTAGCACAACCTCTATGGAAAGTAGTGTGGAGATACCTCAAAAAACTAAAAGTAGACCTACCATTTGATCCAGCAATCCCACCTCTAGGGATTTACACAAAGGGTAAAAAAAGTCATTTTATCAAAAAGACACTTGCACTCGAATGTTTATTACAGCACAATTCACAATCACAAAGATGTGGAATCTACCCAAGTGCCCATCAATACACAAGTGAATTACTAAAATGTGGTATATGTATACCTTAGAATACTACTCAGCTATAAAAGATGGTGAACTAATTAATGCCTTTTGTAACAAGCTGATCACTTTTAAACTGTCCACAGGACATTTGTTTCCAAAGACATTAGAATAATAGAACCAGATTTCTCCTCCCATGTAAAACAACAAAAAAAGGAGAAGACATATGAAACAATGGTTTTCAAGACACTGAATATCTGGCAATAAAAGAAAATGATCCCTGCGAGATGGAAAACAAATGAGATGAGTCCTGTGGTTGTTTTAACTTACATCCTTGAGAGGATTTCCAGACCAGGAGAGGGAGTCCAGTCAGAGCCTGGTGAATTCCCTGAGTTGAGGAGAAAGAGCTGAGAATCTAGGTAAATCAAGGCAGCTAGAGTTTACAGAATAGAGTACTGGAGAAGAGAGAGCCTCACTCACTAAACCAGTGATAGAGAAAATCTTCGAGCAAGCCAGAGAAGAAAGATAACCTTGCATACAAAAGAACAAAGAAAAGGATGACAATATAGTTCTTATGGCAAACAATGCAAGTCAGAAGAATGGAGTAATTAATATCTTTAAATTACTGAAAGCAAGAAGCTGGCAACCTAGAATTATATACCCAGTGAAAATATCTTTCAAATACAAAGACAAAATAAAGACTCTTTCTTACTTACAAAGTTTAAATAATTCATTACTGGCAGACCCACACTACAAGAAGTATTAAAGAAAATTTTTATTCAGAAGTAAAATGATACTACATAAAAATCTGCATCTCCACAAAGGAATGAAGGGTACCAGAAATAATAACAGCATGGGTAAAAAAATTGTTATTTAAATATATTTGTGTCATTGGTTTTCTAAACGAAAGTTGTAAAATAGAGTGTGGGCATAGTTAAGTAAAATGTATTAAAATAATAGCACAGAAATTGAGAGGGGAGAAATGGAAGTACATTATAGTAAGATTCTGATGCTCTATATAAAGTGGTATAGTGTCATTGAAGGCAAACTGTGATAAGTTAAAGATGTATGCTGTAGACACTAAAACAACAAGTAAAATAAGAAAACAAAGTGTTATAGCTAAGTATTCGTTTGCTAGGGCTATCATAACAACCATAACAACTGAGTAGTTTAAACAACAGAAATTTATTTTCTTGCAGTTTTGTAGGATAGAAATACGAGGTCAAGGTGTCAGCAGGTTTGCTTTGTACTGAGGCCTCTCTTCTTGGCTTGCACATGACTGCCTTCTTAGCATGTCCTCACATGGTGTTTTCTTTGTTCATGCACTTCCCCGCATCTCTGTAAGTGTCCAAATTTCCTCTTATAAGGACTAGTCAGATTGGATTAAGGCCCATCCCTAATGGCCTTATTTTAACATAATAACATGTTTAAAGGCTCTATTTTTAAATACAGTCACATTCTGAGGTACTGGGAGTTAGAATTTCAAAATATGAATTGTGGGAGGGGAGGCACAATTCAGCCCACAACATCTAATAAGCCAATAAATGAGGCAAAATGAAACTAAGAAAAAAATCAATCTAAAAGAACGAAGAAAAGGAGAAAAAAGGAGAAAAGAGATAAACAGAAAAATGGTAGACTTAAACCTAACCATATCAATAATCACATTCAATATAAATGATCTAATGCATTAATTACATGGCAAAAATCATTGGATTGTATAAAAAGCAAGACCCAATGACATGCTGCCTATAGGAAACACACTTTAAATATAAAGACGTGAATACGTTAAAAGAAAAAGGATGGAAAAAGATATACCATCCTAGAGCAGCTATATTAATAACAGACAAAGCAGATTTTTAAGCAAAAAATATTACCAGGGATAAAGAGGTTAATTTCATAATGTCAAGATGTTAATTCATCCAAAAAAACCTAACAACACTATGCATTTGTATACCTAACAACTGTGCTTCAAAATTCATGAAGCAAAAACTGATAGAAATTGTTAACCATACCAAAATGTCCTTGGATAGAAAATATTTCTTAATTAAATATTAAAGCAAAGTTTTGAAGTGATTCATTCCAGCTTTATAAGGTCAGAGGAAATCTAAGGAAAGATACTAATTTTATTTTATAACAGTATTTATTTTCATCTTGTAGTTCTGACATAAAAAGCAACAGAATTTTACACTATAATTGGGAAACTTAGGCAAGTAATTTAACCCTTGAACCTCAGCTTTCTCATTTATAAAATGTGGTGATTTTATCTACCCAAGGAACTTCATAGAACTGTTATGAAGATTAAATTACATCACAGATATGATATGTATTAAATAGTATTGCTGGTATTATTAGCTGGTCTTGCTAGTTCAAAAGTCATACCTTCCTTATCTTTAGTAGGATTGTCATTTAATGTTCTTGAAGCCTCTGATTCCCTTATTTCTTTGTAATGCAGATCTCTCTTATAAAGTGGTTTAAAAAGTGTGATCCGTTGTCCAACAGTATGAGAATTAACTTAGATATTTTCAAAAACTGAAGATTCCCAAGCATTCTGCCATACATACTGAATCAGACCCTCTGGACCAAAGGACTGAAAACGGAAATTTAGAATAAGTTTATTATTAAGTCAGCAGCTTTGAAACTTCTATGATTATGACTATGATCTATAGGAAGAACAACATCTTATATCACACATATATGCATACATACTTAACTGCAAGGAGTTTTATTAAATAATACTTACCCTTGCTATGTGATGTATTCTGATATTTTCTGTTATATTTTATTCTAGTTAATTAGTTTAAAGAAGCAAACTGGTTATTATCCATTTAGTCACCTGCAAACAGATTAACCAACCATGGTTTGGAAAACACTGCACTAGATGGTTTTCACACAAGCTAAAGTTTCAGAATCAACGAACTTAGAAACAAATTCTCAGACTGTGAGACTATGGAATAATGTTGAATGTTGGCATGGAGGGACTGACAATGCCTTAGTCATGCTGTATCTGTGAAAAGATGACATGTACACATTTATTTATTTATTTATTTGATCAAGTGAATCAGTGGCAGTGGAGGACATGAACACATTTAGACTAGCTCCTAAGTACAGATCTCCTTAAAGAAAATAGGTAACTTTCAGGTCCATTTACTCCTGGTGAACAGACATGGAGAGGACTGGTAAAATCTGTTTTTATGTTAAGCTAGTTGACATTTTATTTTATTACCTTTAGCTAAAGAGTTCAAACCAATATAACTAAAATATATTAAAGTCTCAATAAATGGTGGCTATTTTTCTTCTGTCTCTAACTTTTCCATATTTGCAACTATTAATATATGCGATGTGGTATATCTGTGCAATATGTATACTCCCAGGTAATGCCTTCTTACTATTACCATAACTGACTTGATATAATGTTATAGATAAAAAGAAATTTATATCCCAAAAAGTAGTGTAGTACTATTATCATAGCTGCCCATGTAGAAACAGAATGGCTGGCTATCTTCCCTCAAGTACAACTTCCTGTTGACTCTGGAGCTACCTTTTCACATTAGGAGTTTGCCTATGTCTCTCGTATTTATCTCTTTTAACCATTTTTAATACACATTTAGTATAATGAAGAATTTGAGCAAAGAATGGATATATGAACAGTCAGATGACTTATTTTTTTATGCAGATTTTCATCAGAACTAAATGAGGCTTGCTTCTTTCTCTGGAGTGAGACAGGGAGAAGAGCTGTGGGAAGTACCCACACTTTCATTCAGGCTCCCAGGGGACCATTAATTGCCCGCCCTGTCAGCTGCCAGTTGCTGGTTAATTAAAAAATCAACCCCCTGGGAGCAGCTGGGAAAGTTGAGACTTTAGGTATGTGGTCAAATCTCTTCGAGCAAGAAATTGGGAGCTGGGTTCTTTTGACTACATATTCTATGCTGAGATAGGGGAAGTAGTCACTGGTAGTGCTTCTGTGCCAGTTTTAAACTGCCTCTTTGTTCTCTGTGGTCCAGGGGAATCATGAATGCTAAGCCCCATTCTCTTCCAGAGCTAGGTGATTTAGAAGCTGGTCTCTTGCGTGGGAGCTGAAAAAGTCGGAGTGCTCAGTATGGATACCAATTCCTTCTGAGAAAAGTTAGAGACTTGATTTTATTGCTGGAGTAAACTGGTGCAAAAGGCATAGTAAGTACTCACACTTTTATCCAGGATCCTGGAGGTCTTACTAATTTCCTGCCCCATCAGCTCACAGACAGAGGCTAGGTAGAGGCCTGACCCTTAGACAACAGCTGGAAAAGTATGCTGTCAAGCCCCTTCCAGGGAGGAACTGAAAACTGGGAGTTATTGCTTATTTGTTCTTTGCTAAGCCTGGAAGAGAGTGTTAAAACAGCCTCTGTTCTCTTTGGTCCTGGGTGACTGGTGAATGCCAATCCCCATCCACTGCCAGAGCTAGATGATTTAGGAGCCACTCCCTCTGGGGACAGCTATAAAATTTGGGACAGTATATGTGGGGTCCAAATCCATCACTCCTCAGAAAGAAGCTGAAAGTTGGGGTTTCCCTCCCAATTAAAATGCACTGTGCCTGGGGTGGGGTTTGTGGTATGACTGCTTTTTCTACCCATTTTGATGGGGATATTCTCTAAATTGCACGTGTATAGAAGATTCTTAACTAGTTTCTAGATTTCTGTCATAGTGAATTGATCCATGTGTAGCTGTTTATTCCATGCATTTGTGGAAGGAGCGAAAATCAGGAACCTCCTATTCTACCGTCTTACTGACCTCCTCTCCAAATTAATTTAATATTTATAAAATAATTTAAGTTTGTTTATTTGCCTATAAAATAGAATTTCAGAATCTTGGAAGCATGTTAATTGCTATTATGTTAATGAGTATGTAATGCTACTATTGATTAAAATGTTTGAATCAAGATATTAAATAGACAAATTTCAAGACAGCACAAAAGTCTCCCTATTTCAGGGAGGTTATTGGCATTATCAAAATAAATAAAGTATATTACTTTAAGCTTAGTTCTTGACAGTGTGTGGTTTACATGCTTATCAAGTATACCTTAACAAAATGGAATAAATACCCTTAATTTCTATGCTATTTTGTTTCAATTTCTATACTACTTTGAACAAAAGCCATTTACTACGACTTAAGCATGTGGGTCTGAAATAAATTAATGCCAATAATTTTAATATATTGCCTTTAATATACCCAGTCTGGCTAATGTTAAATTTCTCCAAAAGTCTTCAAAATTATCCAGAGGTGCAATATTAGTGGTAACATTCTGTTTACTATAGAAGACCATTAAAACATGATTCGTTACTTGAAATAAAATCAGAAAGAGTAGGAAAGGAGAACACTGAGAGAGATACATTAATTAGTAGCTTTATTGGAAAGTCTCTGGACATTGAATTTGATAGATTTTCAGAAAGTCCAGTTGTCTTAACTCTGAAAGTGTAGCCAGGAAGTGTAAAATAGGAATAGTGGGTCTGGTAAGTGGACAAAGTATAAAATATTGTACAAAGATATTCTAGTGTTTTGTAGTATTGAATTATGCAAGGGAATAAGAGAATTAGATTATTATTACATCTTTAAAATTGCAATGACAATTGGAGTTTTGTTTTACTTTTATTATTACTAAATTCTTACAAAAGTGGTTTGCTTAAATAGATGTTTACAATATAGTGATAACCAGTTTTAAATTGTCGTAGACACAGTTTAATTTAATATTCTTTTACAACTATGCTAGGGTTATTTGCATGCGTATTTTACTCAAGCACAAGATAAAACCCAAAATTCCCAGCAACAACATAATGATGTTGTGATGATAGTAGCAAACAGATAATTACATATACTGTTCATTACTTAATCGCTAAATCAACAAGAATAAAAATTTAAATGGCTCAGTAAAGCAAAAATTAGGGAGGTAACATGCTGTTATTTCTGTGTGCTTGTGTGTGCATATATGTGCATATATCTACACACACACACACACACACACACACACACACACATTTTCCAGGCTGGCACTGTATATTCATATGGTCACTCATTTCATTAATTCAACAAACATTTGTTAAGGATTTATATGCCAGGGCATATGTTGTGGAAAATTATATAAAGTACAAAACTTATGCATTTTAAGAGCTCAGTCTAGTTTGTATAACAAAAAAAAAACTTATTAGTTAAGCCTGGTGAAGATGAGATAGTACATTTGTTATCAAGTACACCAACTGTGCTTTAAATATTTAGCAATGACAGATACAATATAAAAAGAGAAAGACAAAAGGATGTAGTCAAGAACCGGAAATAAAACAAAAATGAAAGGCAATGAGTAGAACTGAAATCTTGTTTCTGGAGCATGTAGTGATGGCCAGGAGTGTGCCTACTGAAGAGTAATGAATACTAAACATGTTCCACAAAAGATGGGATCCTGTCAACCTCTCACTATAAAGACAGTGGTTGGGAGTACAACACACTGTCTACTCACTAAAGGTAGGCAATATCTGCAAGTACTCTCATCAAACATCTTTAGATACATGTATGTTCTTAGTTAAATGAAAGAGTTAGCACGATGAATCAGTAAAAGAAAGAAATATTTAATAAATGAAGCTGAAAACCTTTGTTATCTATTAAAAAATAAAATCATATGGTTACTTCTCATTATATAAAAAAATAAACTTCAAATGGATTAGGAATTTATAAGCCTAAGAGACAACTTTAAATATATGAAATAAAATATAGGTGAACATTTTTCTGACCGTAAGGATAGGGGAAGCTTTTCTTTTTTTTTAATTTCAGAATATTACAAGGGTGCAAACGCTTTGGTTACATAAATTACCTTTGCACTGACCAATTCACAGCTACAAGTGTGCCCGTCCAACAGACAGCACACACCAACACCACATTTGTTTGGTATGAATTTACTCATCCCCTCTATCTCCTCCCACCTGCCCGACACCCTATAAATGTTATGTCCCATATGTGCACATCAGTGTTGAGGGGGAAGCTTTTAAAAACAAGTCGCAATTAACATCAGAATTGAATAGTTTGGTAAGTTTGACTATATTAAAAAGGATAACTTCTGTTCATTAAAAGATAATCTCCCCAGAAACTGTAAGAAGATATTGCTACATAAATAGCTAACAAAGAATTATTTGAGAATACATAAAGTATCGTTACAAGTTCAAAAGAAAACAAGAACAGATAGAGAATATGCAAAATTATGAACAAATATTTGTAAAAAAAGAAACGCTTATGAGGAATAAACCTGTGTTCAACTTCACATATAAGAGGAATGTGGTCTTGATTTGTACCTATTTGATTTGCAAGTCTGAGAAGTGTGAGAATACCAAGTGTTGAAGAGGATCCAATGTTCAATCAACAAGATCTCTTATATATTTATGTACAGAGTATAAATTAGTACAACTACTTAGGGAAAAAATGGCATTTTTCTAAAATTGAATAGTCACGTACTCCATAAAACAACAACATGAGAACTCTTGAACATGTGTGCCAGAGATATTTACAATTGTGTTCACAGCACCATTGTTTGTAATTTTAAAAGAGCAAAAACACACGAAAACAAAATGCAATGTCCAAATTATTAATGACTAAGGAATGGATAAATTATGGTATATTAATATAATATTATTTTAGAGTTTACATGCAACAGTATCGATGACTCTCTGTAACATAATATAAAGTGACAAGCAAAATTTTATGTAGCACGATATCATTTAAAATGTACAAAAACAAATATACTAAACAATTCAAGTTTAAGCAAATGTATATATAATGAAAAAAAATTCAAGATAGTGGCTACCTCAGGTGAGAAGGGCAGGGGGTAAAGAGGTAGCACACAATGTATATTATAATTGACAAACGAACAGATATTAAAAAGTACAAGCTATTCCTTCCATACCAGCAAAAGAAAGGGAAAAAAAGGTCATATAGAACATTTATCAATCTAAGCTAACACAGGAATGTAAAATTAAAATAAGAATTAAAAGATGGTAAACTGAAAATAAAAAGAAAAATGTTAAAATATAATTCAAAATATATTCATAATAAAAATAAATGTAAATGGATTAAACTTGCCCATTGGAAACAAAGATTAATTGATTTAATTTTTAAAAGACAGAAATCTGTTTCTATAAGGGGCATACCCAAATAAATTGTCACAGAAAATTTAAAAATTGTGTATGGTTAAAAAGTCATACCAGGCAAAAACTAACTAAAAAAGATGGCAAAAATATTAACACTAAATTATATCAAAGTTGAGTTAAAAAGTGTTAAAGAGTTATAAAGAGGCTTATTATATGATAATAAAAAAGAAAAATGTACCAAGAGATATAGTAGTATGAATTCATATGTATCTAATGCCATTGTGTGTGTGCATCTACAATGACAAAATAAGAAATTCAAGTTGACAAATCTACAATTATAGTGGAAGATATTTAATTCACTTTTATAAAAAGGAAATTGATCTAAAATATAATAAAAATATATCACCTTTGCCAGTACACATTGAACACTGGTTACAAAAAGAAAAACGATGAACATTATGTAAGTGAATTTTTAGGAAATTTCAAAGAGTCAATATCATACAAACTGTAGTCTTGCCACTTTGCATTAACTGATAAATCAACAATGTAAATGTTGAAAAACATGTCTCTGTTCTACATAGACTCTAGTTATCAGCCCTTTTTCAGATGTGTAGCATGCACATATTTTTTCCCATTCTGTAGGTTGTCTGTTTGCTCTTGTGATAGTTTCCCTGGCTCTGTAGAGCTTTTAAATTTGATCAGGTCCCATTAATTTATGTTTGTTGTTGCTGTGATTGCCTTTGGGGTAGTCCTCAAAAATTCTTTCCCTAGGCCAATGTCTATAAAAGATTTTCCAAAATTTTCTTTTAGAATTCTTATAGTTTCACGCCTTAGGTTTAAGTCTGTTTTCCACTGTGATTTGTTTTTTTGTGAGAGGTGGGAGGTGCAGATCCTGTTTCAGTCTTTTACATGTGGTTATCCAATATTCCCAGTACCACTTATGTAACCTAAACATCTGTACCCCCATAATATGCTGAAAAAAAAAGAGTGTTCCCATCTTTCTGCATCCACACCAACATCCGTTGTTTTAGGACTTTTTGATAAAATCCATTCTCACTGGAGATAAATGATATCTCATTGTGATTTTGATTTGTATTTCCCTGATGACTAGAGATGTTGAGCATTTTATCATATGTTTATTGGCCATTAGTCTGTCTTCTTTAGAAAAGTTTCTCTTCATGTCCATTGCCTACTTTTTAATGGGGTCGTTTGATTTTTTTTCTTGTTGATTTTCCTGAGTTCTATATAGATTATATTTATCAACCCTTTGTCAGATACGTAGCATGTGAATATTTTCTCCCATTCTGTAAGGTTGTCTCTTGCTCTGATGATAGTTTCCTTGGCTGTGCAGAAGCTTTTAAATTTGATCAAGTCTCATTTATTTTTGTTGTTGCTGCGATTGCCTTTGGGGTCTTTTCATAAATGTTTTTCCTAGGCCAATGTCTGCAAGAGTTTTTACACATCTTCTTCTAGAATCTTATGGTTTCATGCCTCAAGTTTAAATCTGTTATCCATGGTGAGTTGATTTATGTGAGGTGAGAGGTGTGGATCCTGTTTCAGTCTTCTACATGTGGCTATCCAATTTCCCAGCACCATTTATTGAATAAGGATTCTTTTCCCCAGTGCATGTTTTTGTTTGTTTTGCCAAACATCAGTTGGCTATATGAGGATGGTTTTATATCTGAGTTCTCCGTAATATCCTATTGGTCTATGTTTCTGTTCCTGTGTATGTACTATGCTGTTTTGGTTACTATAGCTTTGTAGTGCAGCTTGAAATCTGGTAAATTGATGCTTACCAATTTGTTCTTTTTCTTAAGGTTGCTTTTGCGATAAGTGTCTTCTCTGTTTCCATACAAAGTGTAGAATTATTTTTCCTAGATCTGCAAAACTTGATGTTGGTATTTTAATAGGGATTGCATTGAACCTGTAGATCACTTCAAGTAGTATAGACAGTTCAATAATGTTGATTCTGCCAATCCATGAGCATGGTATGGTTTTCCATTTGTTTACATCCTCTGCTATTTCCTTCCTCAGTGTTTCATAGTCCTCCCTGTAGAGGTATTTCACCTCCTCAGTTAAATATATTCCTAGGTATTTTATTTTCTTTGTTGCTATTGTGAAAGTTATTGAGTCTTGATTTGGTTCTCAGTTTGACTGTTGTTGGCGAATACGAGTGCTACTGATTTGTGTACATTGATGTTGTAACCTGAGACTTTGCTGAATTTGGTTATCAAT
This sequence comes from Indri indri, assembly GCA_004363605.1. Taxonomy (NCBI): domain Eukaryota; kingdom Metazoa; phylum Chordata; class Mammalia; order Primates; family Indriidae; genus Indri; species Indri indri. The sequence goes on from RJWJ010001997.1 coordinate 110,684, forward strand.
TCCAATGGTTTCATGGCAGTATCTTACGGGTTTTCTAGATGTAAGATCATATCGTCAGCAAAGATGATCTTCTGCCCCCATTTGGATGCCCTTGATTTCCTTCTCTTGTCTGATTGCTCTGGCTAGGACTTCCAGCACTATGTTGAATATATGGTGATAGAGGGTAAACTTGTTGGGTTCCAGTTCTCAGTAGGAATGCTTTCAATTTTTTTCCCATTCAGTATGATGTTGATGGTAGGCTTGTCATATATGGCTTTTATCATTTTGAGGTAAGTCCCTTCTATGCCTATTTTTTTAAGTGTTCTTATCATAAAACAGTGTTGAATTTTGTCATGATTTTCTGCATATATTGAGAGGATCATATGGTCTCTGTTTTTGCTTTTATTTATATGGTAAACTACATTTATAGATTTGCCTATGTTGAACCATCCTTGCATCTTTGAGATGAAGCCCACTTGGTCATGATGGATTATTTTTTTAATAAGCACCTGAATTCAGTTTGCTAGAATTTTAATTAGAATTTTTGCATCTACATTAGTAGGGGATATTGGTCAGTAGTTTTCTTTTATTGTTGAGTCCTTTCCTGGTTTGGTATCAGGATGGTATTGCTTTCATAAAATGTGTTGGGGAGGATTCCTGCCTTCTCAATGTTGTGGAATAATTTTTGCAGGATAGGCACCAGTTCTTCTTTGTAGGTCTTGTAAATTTCAAGTGTGAAACCATCACGTCCATGAGTTTTATTTTTTTTTTTTTAGTAGGGTTCTTTATTGCTGCTTCAATTTTGGTGCTTGATATTGGTCTGTTGAGGCATTCTATTTGATTCTGATTGAGCCTAAAGAGGCTGTGTTTTTCTAAGAATTTATGCATTTTGTCCAGATTTTCAAGTTTATGTGCATAGAGATTTTTGCTGTATTTATAAATTATATTTTGTATTTTTGTGGAATCAGTTTTAATTTCTTCTTTTCATTCCTGGTTGAGGTTACTAGAGTCCTTTATTATCTGTTTATGGTTAATCTAGCAAGAGGTGTGTCAATTTTGTTTATCTTTTCAAATAACCACCTTTTTATTAATCTTTTTTTTTCAGCATATTATGGGGGTACAGATGTTTAGGTTACGTATGTTGCCCTCACCCCCACCCCACCCCCGAGTCCGAGTTTCAAGCATGTCCATCTCTCGGACAGTGAGCATTGCACTCTTTGTGTATGCATACACCCGTCCCCTCCTCCCTCTCCTCCGTCCCCTTTCCCCCCTGCCCGACATCCAATAGATGTTATTCTTATATGTACACTTATGTGTTGATCGGTTAATACCAATTTGATGGTGAGTACATGTGGTCCTTGTTTTTCCATTCTTGGGATACTTCACTTAGTAGAATGCATTCCAGCTCTATCCAGGAGTGTACAAGAGGTGCTATATCACCAT